>NW_010580276.1:44011-54987 GCF_000705375.1 Tinamus guttatus
CAAATATTACTGTGAGAATCTTGGAGAAGTCACTGCTAATACTCTAATCCTTTCTATATTTTATCTCCTGCAACCAAAAATACAGGCATTTTCTTGTACTTTTGGCCTATTCTCAGCTGTTAATGGTTTTTATCCATAGGTTCAGAGAATCAACAGAATGGAAGGGAATGGACATAGAGAAGATCTATTTTTTCCTACAGAGAAAACTGAAGTTATGAAACTTATTTTTTATATATATACTTCATACATTCCTCTGCAAAAGTCTGTTAAAGTTATCATAAAGGCTGATTAAAAACTGTGTAACTACAAACTATTTAATTGTTGCTTCCTGTGAAAAAAATGACTAATATGGACAGGCCAGAAAGATACTTTGTTAATACAAAGCATTTTTTGCTCATGCATGTCAATTTTCTAATGTAGAGAAAGATTCCATAAAATTATTTCATCTCAACAGCAGCAGCCTTTTGTTTCTTACTCACCCTTAGCACTGTTGTCATTCCTCTGCATCTTTATGATTCACGGCTCTAAAAATTGATCTCTCAAAGGAACAGGAATTAGCAACAAACACAGATTGAATGCTCAGCAGTGAAAAACTCCATTTCCCATCAGTCAGCTTTGCCTTTACCAGCTCTTTTCTAACAACATACAAAGATGGAGAAGAGAAGAACAAGACCCTGATCACCTCTACAACACCCCAAGCTTTTTGCCCACGCCAAATGTGCACTAAGAAAACTGTTGGCTTTTCAAACGATGGCTACTACCATCCCCAAACCAATATGGCTAGTGAGGGAGGTATCTTCACCCTTACATTTTAAGATGACAAAAAAAAAAAAAAAAAAATCTGTCTCATAGTTGTAAATGACTGTAACGTGGAGTGGAACCTGTCACACTCTTACTTCTCACTGATGATTAAGAAAAGTAGTTGAAAGGCAAACTGTTTTAGAAAAATATACTGAAAATAACACCAAGGAGACTGCAAATTGAACTCATTTTTTCACGCGGCTGAGACAGAAACAATGAAATACAACAGGCTACCATCCACTAACTGGTCTCCTTCAGCAGAGCAAAAACATCCTTCTAGCGAACCCTGAGGCTACAGGAGCAGAATGAATCCAGGTCTCAGCAGGCAGCGCCTCCCGAGGTGACGCGCGCCAAGTCCCTTGTTCTGTGCTGCCACGGGAGGGCTCGTTCGGGAAGGGCTGGGCGCTGCGAGGCGGACAAACACATCGGAGCCCCTCAGAACAACTCGCCACTTCTATCCCTTCTAGCTGGTATTAACTAATGTAACTAATGTAACTAATATATTAACTAATGTCACTAATATTTGGTCTCACTCATTTCTCACATTAAAAATCATATTTAAGAGCCCAGATCCTGTAATTGGTGCCTCTTAGAGGTGGATTTCAGTGGTTACTGCATAAGCACAAGAGTCCTATCACCTAAAGCTGCTCCTTGGACTACCAATTAGTTACCAGAAAAGCATTAAAATGATTAAATAACAGTTGGGAGGGAAAAAGAAATGTTGTTCTTTACACTGCATTTGTGTGTAATGGTAAAAAGGCATTAAAATTTTCTAGATAAGAGTTAATATCTGATTTTATGGATGAGATTAATCAAGAGGTCAATTTTATCCTAGTACATTTACATTGTTTTTATATATGTTATTTTTGCATAGGGGTAATTCTGCAGAAGCAGATAGATTTTTTCCTTTTAAGAATCCATCATCCTGCTGTGTTAATGAAAAATTCATTAAAATTGAAGAAAGCAGCTTTTGAAAAAACATCATCTTGCTGTTCTTCCTTTGGTCAGCTAGCCAACGTCAGGAAAACTTGTGTTTCTCATGTACCACAAACAGATTTTTCTACAATGCTTTGCAAAACAACCAAGCTCCAAGACACTGATATCATGATGGTAAAGTTGTACACATAAATAGCAAATATACATTAAAAAAAAAAAAACACCACTCACTGAGCTTCTTTAAAATGACTTTATAAATTGTACCACTTTCCTCTACAGTGACGTCTATGGACAGCAACATCAAATGCTCTATGGGGTGTATTTCTCATTTCAAATATAGGCATTCAGCTGAAGTATGTGAATGAATAACCAGTGGCTTTTCAGAGATCTAAGTTGCGCTCTACAAAACGTTCCAGTGAGGTGAAGGTCTATGTCCATTCCTTGCTCTATGCACATATAAAGCCCCATTGATCTCAGAATAAATTTTCACCTACGAGAAGTGCTATTAGTAATATATACTTAAAGCATTCCCTAAGAATTGGGAATACAAGCCATATTCAGCAGAATTGCAGCCAGGGGCAAAAAAAACTGAATAGTGCGAGAAGCAGGAGATGCATCCACATTGAATGACCCCTCTTCCCATGGTTCCCGTTTGCTCTCTCTCCTTAATAAATTTGGGAAATTGAAGCAATTTAATATAAACTTGAAGAGATGGGAAATTGACTGCAACTCTTTTTAAAAAGAAAAAGCCTAGGAGGCTAATGAACCATTATGGTAAAAGCTGAATAAGCTGAGATCCTTAAAAGAAATCGGAGGTGTATTTTAGAAATGCATGAAGATGATCAAAAAACCATTTCACATAGATTGGTATGTGCAAGTAGGGCACTTTCTTTAATCTTATCCTGCTATACAACTTAAATGAAACAAACCTTTAATTTGACTTTCAAAAGCATTAAGCATTTCAGGAGCTGCCTTGAAGGCTGCCAAGTAACGTTCCTGGAGCTATTTGAAGGTAATTTTTAAAAGCCAACAGTTTCAGTTATTAGAAAACTAGGCTCAGGTATGGATGGAACCACCAAAGGGTGGAAAGGAGAGGGAGAAGGAGGCAGAAGAGAAATCCAAAACCTATCACTAAGTTGAGTACAGCAAAATGAAGATTCATATAATAAATATTGAAATAGTTGCTTACAAGTGCAGGTTGTGCAGGTAATCTGGGCACCTGACATACACAGGACATCGCACACATCACATCATCTAGGAGCTTAATTATTGTCATTAAGGTTTATATTTATGACCTGAATACTGAAAGAGCATCTTGTTGTGGGTGCTTGTAGCACATTACAAACCCTCACTCGACAAACACACCCAATTGCATGGGGAATTCAACCCCAGATACTCGTGCAAGTGAAAATAAAACCCGGAGGCACTTGCAAGATGTTGGGCATGACTGGCCCAACAGCAATAGAAAACACATTTATTTAAAATGCTCTTTTGAATCGCCTGCAAGTGTCTGGATGTTCAGGACTAAAACATACCAAAACAAAACTAAACCAGGGTCTTGCTGAGCAAAAGCACAAGAAGACAGAAAGACAGAAAGACAGAAAGACAGAAAGACAGAAAGACAGAAAGACAGAAAGACAGAAAGACAGAAAGACAGAAAGACAGAAAGACAGAAAGACAGAAAGACAGAAAGACAGAAAGACAGAAAGACAGAAAGACAGAAAGACAGAAAGACAGAAAGACAGAAAGACAGAAAGACAGAAAGACAGAAAGACAGAAAGACAGAAAGACAGAAAGACAGAAAGACAGAAAGACAGAAAGACAGAAAGACAGAAAGACAGAAAGACAGAAAGACAGAAAGACAGAAAGACAGAAAGACAGAAAGACAGAAAGACAGAAAGACAGAAAGACAGAAAGACAGAAAGACAGAAAGACAGAAAGACAGAAAGACAGAAAGACAGAAAGACAGAAAGACAGAAAGACAGAAAGACAGAAAGACAGAAAGACAGAAAGACAGAAAGACAGAAAGACAGAAAGACAGAAAGACAGAAAGACAGAAAGACAGAAAGACAGAAAGACAGAAAGACAGAAAGACAGAAAGACAGAAAGACAGAAAGACAGAAAGACAGAAAGACAGAAAGACAGAAAGACAGAAAGACAGAAAGACAGAAAGACAGAAAGACAGAAAGACAGAAAGACAGAAAGACAGAAAGACAGAAAGACAGAAAGACAGAAAGACAGAAAGACAGAAAGACAGAAAGACAGAAAGACAGAAAGACAGAAAGACAGAAAGACAGAAAGACAGAAAGACAGAAAGACAGAAAGACAGAAAGACAGAAAGACAGAAAGACAGAAAGACAGAAAGACAGAAAGACAGAAAGACAGAAAGACAGAAAGACAGAAAGACAGAAAGACAGAAAGACAGAAAGACAGAAAGACAGAAAGACAGAAAGACAGAAAGACAGAAAGACAGAAAGACAGAAAGACAGAAAGACAGAAAGACAGAAAGACAGAAAGACAGAAAGACAGAAAGACAGAAAGACAGAAAGACAGAAAGACAGAAAGACAGAAAGACAGAAAGACAGAAAGACAGAAAGACAGAAAGACAGAAAGACAGAAAGACAGAAAGACAGAAAGACAGAAAGACAGAAAGACAGAAAGACAGAAAGACAGAAAGACAGAAAGACAGAAAGACAGAAAGACAGAAAGACAGAAAGACAGAAAGACAGAAAGACAGAAAGACAGACAGGGCAGGCGCCCCCTCTCACCCCGCTGCTGCTGGGCGCTTCGCCCGCAGACCTCAGCACAAACCTCACTCCTTTCAGCAGACCCGCGAGACACTGGATTCCAGAACGATAAGATATAACGTAGCATACAACACCCCAGAGCAAAACAGCAAAGCTCCCGCGTGCTGCAGGGGAGCGCTGCAGTGAGCGCGGGGGCACTATCGGTGCATGCCGCCCCGCGAGGCTCCGCGGCCCCGTCGCGGCTAACGCACAAGCAACATTTTAAGTAGCTGGAGGTCTAAGAGCAAAAACCAGCGTAGTTAAGAGTGAAATTTCATTCTTACACATAACTCAGATGCCTTTATCAGTGTGGAACAGCAGTGTCATCCAACGGTCTGACAGGTTAAACCATATTGTATATTCCTCCAGAAATCTCCCCAGAGACTTCTAAGCCTCATTCCTTATTTATAAGGCTGCAGCTGGAATCTGAATGAACACGAGCCAGAGTATCTGTCTGTACAGACGATTACTAACACTCAGTTTAGAGTTTATTATAAAGTAAATAACTGGAAGAGAAATGAGATATTTTAGTGTTACGGTGAGAAAGGTCACTTTTTTTTTTAAATAGTTGGAATAAATTCTGTATCAGAAAATGATTTAACAAGCTTAGAAAATGGAATATGCTTGCACTCAGCAATACACTGATTAGTTGCACTTCGAACACGAAAAGACCAATGCATTTTATTTACAACTCATCAACATTCCAACAGTGCCAATATAAGTAGTCACATAGCAATGACCAAAGAAAATTCAAGCATGAGGGCATTAGAACCTGACCAAAAGGCTTAAGGGGTAACAGCACCTTCTTCCAAGACACTTTGGAGATTTAGCAGTGATTTCTGTTCCCTACCTCGGTACCAAGGACTGGAAAGAAAGCAACCAAGCAAGGGTAGGTAGAGGTGGAGCAGGGGATCAACCGTTCCCCATGGGGGCACGAGGAACGGCAGCTCCTGCGGACATCCCAGGCCACGAGGTATCCTCAGCATCCCTTTGGCCAAAGCGGTGGCACCAGTGACATGCTAAGCTGCACACGTTCACGTATATTCTAGAAGATATCCAGAAGGCGTGACATACCACTCCACCTGGGCTCATCAGCCTCGCTGAGAAGCAGGATAACGTAATTAATATGGCATTAAAGCATTAACAGGCACTATAAAGAGAAGTGGAGGGGAGGAAACTGAGCCTATAGGTAAGTGATAGCCGGTTTCACATTTTCCCCGGCACAGCAATGATTAGGGAGACTGTTCGATAAGCTGCATTCGTTGTCAGCAGATGTCGTTTGATAGTGACAGCCTGGTCACAAATTCTCTTAAAGCCCAGGCTCAACATGCCGTGCTGGAGGGCTACCCAAGGAAGAAAAGCAGCTACTTACCCTGCTTTGGAATTGAGGAAGGGAGGGTTACGCAGGGAGTCCAGGGTGACACTATAATCCTCGTATCCTAAATGCCCCACGCAACATCTTCACACCAAGAGGGTTACAGGCAGCATACCAGAAGTGAGGAAAGAGGTAAAATGGAGCTAACTTAAGGCTGAAACTCTAAACTCCAAATATACCCCCAGCAACATGAACAAAAAAGATGAGGAAATGCTGAGCCAAGCAAGATATCAACACTTGAAGAGAATTTATGATGTGAGAGAAGTGCATAAAAATGATTAAGTAGGACTGGAATGGAAGGAAAAAAACCATAAGAATTAATGTGCATTATATCTGTAGATAGAATATTAGCATTCTTAAAAAGATTTTAGACCATATATATATCAAAGACATAGTAAAAGCAGCAATTGTAACCTACTATGTGAATGCCACTTCTCATAATGTTTTTGCTCACAAAATTTTATTTATATGCAACATATATTGAGAGCATATTGAATAATATATGAATAGACAAAATCCATACAGGTTTCTGTTTTATAAAACAAGAATGAAATGTCATAGCTTCATTACCAGGGTGTTTAGTAATATGTCAGATTATGTATTTTATCTGCACGCTAACACAACATATTTGCATAGGTAATTGTAAATTCATAAATGGAATTTAGAGTCCTGTAGCCATTGCAAGATATTACTTTAGGAGAACAAAAGCAGAAATAAATCCATTCATCAATTTTAAATTATGTTAGCCTTACATAAAAGGCTTTCAATCAATTAAGAAAAATCCTTTCATTAAAAAGGAAATAAATTGGGGTTCTTTGATTCCCCTCCACATTCTATAAATCCTTATTTAAATGTGATGCCTCTCCTCTAGAGAGGGCTTTTCAGAAGAAGCACTTTGCTTTTTCCTCGATGCTAAATAGATATTTGCCAGAAAGGTGGTAATTTTTGTTGATTTGCCTAATTGTTCTAACTGGGGCTCGCTTTGGAGCAAAGCTTCCTGCTAAGCACACGCTCACATGAGGAACTGGCCTGGCCTCTATTCCAGCCAAAAACTGATGCAAATGTCTGCACGCGGCCAGGCTGTACGGGCGGTTTTAAGATTCTGTTACTTATTTTAAAAGAACCATATGTCATTTTCAACTGAACAGTCCCACATATTTCCAGATCTGGAAGGGCTAACAACTCAAGCCTTAAAATGCCTTTTTGGATAATGGCTTTAGTATCCAAAGCACTTTCATTAAACAGAAAAAATCACGTACTGCTAAGAGTTTTGGTTTGAGGAAAGACACTTGTTGATTTTATACTTCTGGATTAACTTCAACTATCTATATCAAGCACATTACATATGCATATTGTTGTTGTTTTAAGTAGCATCAGACATTCAAAATTGCATAAGCTGGAAACTATAACCGATATCTTACTAGACCTACAAATGCCCATAGGAACAAGCTTACACATTTTTGCCCACTTGCAGGAGGCAGCCGTCATTTAAGAGCTGGACTGATCATTCATAAAGATGCAAGCACTTGTGTTATATGCAACTGAAAATATTATTAGTGAAATTGATTGCTCTAAGTAATCTAGGTGATATATTTAAGAACAGAAAAAAGGAGAGGATGCAAAATATATTTTGCTCCTTCTTTTTTCCAATATTTGCTCCCAGTTTTTTTGCATGCATCTTCTCCTGATGCATATATTTTCAACACTAGAACTTACAGATTTAGACAAAAAATGGCATTGAAATAGCACACACAAATGCCAGGTACAGAACACTGTCCAATTTTCACAGGCACTGTATTGACAAGGAGGGAAAAAATATGTACATAATAATAAACTAAGAGAGAGGTACAGGACACAGGAAGCTTAGCATAAAGAAAAGCATAAACAACACTCCCATATTTGATGTCAGTGAACCAGAACAACCATTATCAAATTTTTATGTATATATCAATATGGAGTTCAAAATAAAGTATGTGGGTTTAGGCTGGTCGAGGAGATAGAAAAGCTTAACTCTTACCAATTCCCTCTCTTTTCAATCTTTCTGAAAGAAAGGAGGAAAGCAGGAATTCAAGAGAAGAAAAAGACAAAACAAAACAAAACAAAAAAACCACAACATTGCCTTGTAAATGAATCTTGACTTTTATTTGTCATTACTAAGAACGTTGGCTTAAAAATTCAAGAACTTCAGTGATATGAAGCTATTTATTAAAATATGTCGTGGTTTTTACAAGTTGCATTCATGCTATTCAATCTATCTATCAGAAAACAGAGCATGATCAATTGCATGATGGAAACAGACTAAAGTTATAAGTAGCTCTCTCTCCCCTTTACAATAGAGGAGAAAATCTTTTAATGTGGAAAAAGAGAATTGCTGAACAAAAGGAGATCACCAACCTCTGCTTCCCTCACACCCAGACCCTATACCCTGACCCCCAATTTCACCTTCCTCCTTGCCTAACTGCACTCTTAAGATCTTTTCTTGAAGCCTGAGGATGGATAACAAGTCCATAGGCAGGAGTAACACCTTAGCCCACCTGCTCAGACTCCTCTCCCTTCTGCTGATGACCTCCCTATCTCCTTTGGAAGGAAAGGAACAGCTGTAAGCTCCAAAATAGCCAGACCAGAGAGCTGCCAGACATGGAAAAATGAAAAGTCGACTCTACAAGACAAAGTATGTGACTTGCATTAGCCAGAGTAAGGCAGTGTGAAAAACCCTCCGAAAGGATAGCAAGAAAGAGAAAGTGATGGGATGATTAAAAACGCCCAGAAGTGAGGAATATTAGTTAGCCCTGTGGTGGACCTCATGAAGCTCCTAGCCAATGAAGAAGGAAAAAGAGAACAGGAGTGTGCAAATGCAAACAAAAGAAAGAAATGACATGCAAGATCTGATCAATCTCGCTTATCTTTAGCCTAACTAATCTGTAGGAGATAATAATTAAATATTATGTATTCTATAGCCCAGAAATTGAAAGTCACATACTCAACATCCTGAAACATTCTTTGTGATGGTTTAAGCTTTTCAGTCTCACAGCAAACCGCCAAAGCTACCGGCCTTCGCTGTGAGGGGTCTCCAGCTCCTCCAGGCCCCGCTGGTGAGCAGGCTGGAGCGGGCGCTTCATCGGCTACTCCATTCCCTGCGTGAGGATCTTTCCTCACGGGTTGGTGGATGGCAGATGAAATGCCAGTAAATATGTAGACAAGCTTCTTTTAGAGTTCTCCATGCATCCTGCAATAGCCTGAATCCTGGCAGTAGCTGTGAGCTAGGCATGTTTATGACAAGAAAAAAAAAAAAAACAGAGTCCACCCAGATAAACCTACTAATGTGAAAGGGATTCTTTCCCCCCTCACAACACACGTGTTAGATGCACTGTCTTCTTTCTAACTTGGTCATAGCATCCAGAAGCCTACCCACACCAAGTTCTACCTGCAACCACAGCCACAGATCTCTCCTGCATTAATTCCACTGCTTTACAATTACTGCAGCTTCAGTAAAGACCTCAGGAGAAAGGTCAGTAAATGCTTTTGTCAAAGCCACTTACACAACTTTGTTAACATTGTACCTTTACGCCTAGTTTAAAAAAACTCCAATGCAAAAAATAAAACTCACTCCATTTGCTGTCAATAGAAGGCTAATTTGTTTGTTTGTGAGTTTGTATTTTTCTCTTTCTCTTGTTTTGTAGCAGTAGTAACTTCATTGCTCTTATGAATCAATTTGTGCAAGCACTCAAGACAAGAACAATGAGTTCAAAGAACTAGGTACAATCATATTGATACAAGCAAATTGGAAGATAATAAGATTACTTTTATTCTATCAGACATGGGGAAGATGGGCTGTTTCCTAGTTAGTTATAGACATGAGCGAAAAATAAGAGACACACAAAGAGAACCTCTCTATTCTTGATGCTGCTATGGAAAGTATTAATTTCAAATGTTTCTAGATCAAGAAGTCCAATGGTCTTTAAGTCTATCCAAAGAGTTGTTTTCTGCTATCTGTCTTTAGTACCAATTATGAAATTACGAAACCCCTTGATTGTTCTTTCCCAATGATCCACTACTTGTTATTGAGCTTACAGTAGCTATATCTACACTGTGGACCAGATCTCCAGGGTGCAATAAACTGTGCAAACCACAAAATGATTTGACCTAAGCACAACACAAGCAAAATGCCCAAAAAGGTTTGACATAAGTAGAGTAGACACTGCATAAAGTCGAATAACTTGATGGTGAATTAGGTTAAGTGGAAGTACATACAAATTAAATACTGCTTCTCTGTATATAACTTTCATCTTTAGGCTGGAAGGCTTAGTCTTACTGTAATATACACCTATGACATAGGAAAAAATGAATATTTTAAGTAGGTAATGAATGGGAGGACACATTAGGCTATTTATCCCTCCCATGAGATTTTCCTTCCCCGTTATCTCAAAATGACAGTTCGAATGGTGCAGTGTTGCACTGCTAAGTCATTTTGCCCAACCGAGCACTTCATGTTTTACATAGAAAATTCACAGGGCAATCCCTTCCGACATTTCTGTTATTACTATCTTGTAATATGTAAAATATGGAATAAGTGCTCTTCTACTATAGACTTAGTACTATGCAGCTGACATTAACAAAATATACACACTTTAGCAAGTACATACTATCTATAGGTACTTTTAAAAGCAGACGGATTGATGACATTGTTATTTCATCAGGAATTAATGACTGATGACTACCATAAAAGTCCATTTCTTTTGCTACACACTCATGGTCAGACAGTTTAAAACAAAATGTATTTTGGGCTCTGTTAGCTTCAGTATTCAAGTGGCAAATTTAATCTCCTATTGAAGCTCCTTATGGAGATGGTGGACAGTCACCCCCACAAATGGTGTCCAGTGCAGGACAAGTGTCACCACAAGTCTACTTGCCATGGTATTTTCAGCTGACTTAGGTCAGACTTCCTGATCTGCCAAATTCTCATAATCCTTGTGACCCATGGTCCTACAGGAGCCCTCCAGCACACGAAAGGTTCATTGCTACCACTTATCTTAAACTATGTACAAAGCATATCCTAATCATCTTAACTGTCCTACACG
>NW_010580276.1:55005-75370 GCF_000705375.1 Tinamus guttatus
TGCAAAAAGAGTTTCCACAGCGTATTTTAAAAGTATCTGCACGTAGTTTCATTTATTTTACAGCAATAATATACGTGACAGCTTGTTTTTTTTGCCCAGGGAATTAACTAACACTTTTTGCTGTTAGTTGGTCCACTTTTTGTGGCCCTCTGACAGATCCATGCCCAGTAACGGCTGCCTGGGACAATTCTTGTCACTGTCCCAAAGTCCCCCCTGAAAAGCTGCTGCAGCAAACAGTGAAGGTTGGCTGGAAGGGGGCTGTGGTTCAGGTTCGTGACTACCTTGCCCCTAGCCAGGCCACTGTGTCTCCAGAACACAGACTCTCTACAACAGAATAACCAGAGTCACCATGCAATAAAATCTTATTTTCTTCTTGAACGCATAAAGCAGCTAAGAACACTTTCTTGGCTCTCAGACACTCTTATTTTCCTATCTGAACTAGCATTATTTATGTATTTCCTATGGGGCTTTTTTGGCTTAATTCAGTTACTTAAAATTCAGTAATTCTGTTATATGAAAGTGAAGTGTGATGAGCTGCAAGGCTAGGATGGTTAAAATAACAATGCAAGTTTACAGTTTGCCCATCTTTGATCTATACTTAATGTTGCTATTTTGGGTTGTACATAGAATTGCTAAGATATTTTAAGGCCATCTTATGGGCTCCAGTTTTGTAGAATGTGAAATTTGTGAACACAGACTTGCAAGATTTTTGAGTCACATTTCTCAATTGCCAATATATATAACCAAACACATCCTCATATAATTGTAACTCATGTTCAAGGATGCATGTTCAAACTTTGAATAAAACTTTAAGGGGCAGGGTGAGAGGAAAACTTTGTTCCTTTTCAACTGGGAAGGTAAAAATCTGACCTTTCCCATTAGGTCTATTCGTTCTGTCCCTGGATTATCATCGCCTACAAAGGACACAAAAATGAGTCAGAACCTCTGCCATTCACAACAGTAGGGAATACAACGCTTAAAAATAAAACAAAATCCTGCATGGATCATCAACTCTTGTAGACACAGTAGATACTTAGAGTGAGACAGAGTAGATATTTAGCAAATACCAGTAGATATTTAAAACTAGTACAAAAAAAGTATTGGCTGAAAACATTGCATGAAGGATGAGCTGACCAGTTTTCATGCAGTTGCCTTATGACTTATTAGTTACTTTTTCTGAATAACTAGCCAGATTTTTTTTTTTTTAAGAGGCAGACAAATGTTAGTCTTTTCCTCTCATGTGGTGTTTAGTCTCTTACTCTATAGAAAAAAAAAAAAGAGAGAGAAAGAAAGAAAGAAAACTTGCTTGTCTTCAGCCCATCACAATCACCTCTATAATTCTATAAATATCCTCCACACAATCACTCGTGGCATATATAAAAGCAATGACAAGGTCACTTACTACAAACTATTCATGTTCAGTTACCATGACAACAGAAATGTGTGGCAACAAGGGAAAAAGGCACAGGAAAAATTATAGGATGTTTTCATTATGTAAGAGACACTTGCGATTTCTCCAAAAGGGTTTACCTCAAAAGTCTCTGGCTTCAGATTCCTCTCACTTTCTCTAGTTATCTACCAGAACAAACTTCACTAGTTTCAGAGGCAATCTTGTAAAATTGTACTAGCATAAGTAAGTCGCAAGAAAAACGTTTCTGAGCTTATAGGGAATATTCTGTTTGTAGTCTTGTTTCTCCTAGTTTAGCATTCCCAAAGTAAAAAAGTATTTCCCCAAGTTGAAATTAGCACTGCTGGTTAGTATCAAATTCAATGCCTCAGTATCTGCAGATAAGAATTGCGTAGTTTTATGAAACATTGACTGTTTCCAATCTTTTCTTCATCTTTTTGAAGGTTTGCAGTTCAGGCTGAAGTCTGCAGATCAGGCTGGCATTAATTATTTTCATACAACACTGCAACTCATAGAGTTTATAGAAACTTATTGTATTACCTCAATTAGAGCATTCAATACTAAATGCAACTTTGCAAACAAGGGGCACAATGAATAATTTTACACCAATTGCTTCTCAATGACTCCTCAGCAATTTTAAAGGTGCCATTAAAGTAATGTCTTTATAATTTTTGACCTTTGAATTTAAGCTGTGATCTATAAACTAAGTAGTAGGAGATCTCTCCATAGAAGGTGAATGTCTGAAAGGATACACAAAGCAAAGGATTGACAAAGCAAACCTGCTGAGAGAGGAAACTGCTACCTACACAGGTTTAGCTCTATTAGAGCAAAGTGGAGAGGACCAAGACAGCACAAAACACCAAAGGCAAGAGGTTACCACAGCTTTCACTCTTCTGAAGTGAAACTGAAATGAAATTGAACATCTTACTATGCTCAGAAATTGCAAAAAGCAAAGTATGTGAAGAAAAAGACTCCCCCCTGCCCTTTTCTGCTTGTTTAACTTGGAATGATTTGACCAATAGTGAGAAAAAAGGAAATAAACAGAAATTGCTACCTCAAAACCAAACAAGCATTGCTTTAATTATTATCACACTATCACAATTGCACCAGCCCTCTACTGCATGGAAGTAGTGTTAATTAAGTTACAAATTCTAGCAAAAAAACCAAAACCAAATTATTAAATGTACATATATTCTTCACATTCGATTTTTAAAAGGATATAAGGATTTATCCTAAAGATCCATACCAGACTCAGAAAGGAGCTGTGCTGATTTCCTAAATGTAAATTCAAAACCAGAATTTGCAATTTGTAAACAGACAGGTTTTCCTGCTTAAAAAGAGGACATTAAGAGAACTTTAAAAACAGAAATAAAGACAAGGACCATCACTGGAATCCTAAACACCCATTAATCACCTGAGCTGCTACCACATCCTCCCATTTGTTTTAAACTTTGAGAATTGACACAACCAGCAATCTTCCTTACCACATTTTCACTTCTTCAATTGGACCAGTAAGAAAAAAATAAATAAGAAATACGCTATTTTTTTCCATTAAAAGTACACAAAAGGACTTGATATGCAGCCCATGTTTGCCTTTTTGAGTATGTGTCAGTAAAAAGGAGCACGTCCACGTGCTGCAAAATAATACCTCCTTCCACCTCTTTCACTGCTACAGAGATCACAATAATTCGTAAGCTCAAAAGTTACCAGACTGAGTCAGTTAGATAATTCTCTTCATCAAACTATAACTTTGACCTTTTGGTAGAGGCTCAAACCCAGTTAACTGTGGAAGGAGATGGAATCTTCATCTCATGCTATTTAAGTATTTTGCTTAATCATCTAGTGCTTCCCCAAATACCTATAAACACAAATTATCTTCTGTCCTCAAACTACTTAATACCAGAAAAAAAAAAAAGCTATCTAGATCTTGTAATATAAAAGAGCATATAAAAATATACGTGTTTTATTTTTTAAAAAACTATTCTTCAATATTTTGCCCACCTTGAACAGAGAATGAATATATATATATATATTTACACACACTCTTTTTTTTCCTCAATTAAGTAATACTTCTCAAATCATTCAGTATCAAATGTCTCAAACCCTAAGTGCTACAGTCAAACAGAATCAGCATCTTTCCTATGCTTTTCTCAGCTATTATGAAATTTCAGTCCTGGATCAATGATAAATACTAAGTTCTGCAATGCAAGCTACGTTTAGTTTTGTCTTTCGTTACGTATAAAAATACATATTCCTAAAGGCACATTATAGATATTGCCTTCAAAATACATTTTGAGTTTTGACATGCACAATGAAGATCTAAACCTTTGTTCTTTTGTCTTCAAAATACCGAGGAAATATTTTCAGTAGACACTTCCTTTGTCATGCTAATAAGCCATCCTGGTCAGCAGGTTCTTTCAGTGCAAGATATTTGCAGCATTACAGCAGACTTCACACTGATAAAAAGCCACACAGAAAACATATCACAAAACACACAGTTGTCTGTCACTATAACTTATCCAATTGTAACTATGGGGGGTATTTTTAAGTAGGCAGAAGATAATTGCCTACTTGGAATTTTGCCAAGACACTGAAGCTAATTATTTTTTAAGGATGAATTTAGTGTTTGCATGAAAGGTGATGGATCAATAGCAAAAGAAGATGAAGTCAGTTTATTCACAGACTAGGTACAGTGCTAGCTGTGGTGATGAAAATGCCCCTGCTGTGCCCTGACAATACACCATTTTCCTAAAACTGGAGGGGGACGTGCATTAGAGTGACAGCGCCAACCGTCTCCTTGCTTAATAGGAGCTGCCAGCAGTGAACGCGGACGCACATGTAGATTTTGGATCCAAAACGGTGACCAAATTGCCATCTTCGGCCAACATTTTCTTGTTCAGACCTCTGACGTGCATTTTTAATGCACGCAGTATATTAAAAAGACATTATTGAATTTAAGCCCGTCTCAAGCATCCATCAAGCATTAAAGGAAAATCCTAACGCCGTTACACCAGATGGACTGAGACAGAAGTTCCCCCCCATCCCACAACACAAGCCTCAGGGAGCAGGGCATCCAAGAGCACACAAACACATATATTAAAAATTAAAATAATGATTTTTAAAGAAACACTTCTAGGGGCTGGAAAAAAAGGACATACTGATTTTGGTTTGTGAGACTTTTGGTTTTACAAAGATTTTTCAGTGATTTTTAAGTCCTTTTTAAAAAAGGAAATCTATTCAGCATCATGTTGCAAGCTGCACGTTTTCGTCTGAAAAGCATTCCCTGAAATAATACTTAAAGTAATGACAGAAAAATAGAACTAGCTTTTGTGTTAGAAATATCACTGAGAAATGTTCAAACCCGGCTTCAAGGAGGAAAGCTGGCGCAACCACAGCTACAAGATGGCGGAGCTGGCAGCACGGCCCCGCTCCCAGCGCTCGGGGTACGGCTGCAAGGCAGTGGACACCCCAGGCCAAGGCAGGATGGAGGCAGGGCCAGGGGCTCCCTCAGGAGCTCCCCGCTGCACCAGGCCGAAGGCAGCGGCCTCCAGCAACCCTCACCATCCCCTCCCGGCCTGGCCACAACATGGCTCCCCCTCAGAACACGTAACGGCCTCCTTATCCCCTCCGACTCCCAGTGGTGACAAGCCACCTCTCCCCAGCCCCAAAACACCCCTAAAACAGTTCACCATCATCACCGTAGAACCTGCTTGGGGCTTACTTCCCAGATTTTATTTCCAATTTTGCGTTTTATGGCTGGCAACCTCTGATGAATCCATCATTTACATGATCGGATTACAGCTACAGATCCGTTTCCTTGCATTTATTTCTTGATGCATTTTGGCTACAATTTCAGCTCAATTCTAGTCTCTCCCCAAGCCACAATGACACTTGTATCTATGGAGGAGTTTTTCCTTCCAGTTATTCCCTTTTGCTTCTAGAAGTCAAGAATCTTCCTTTTCCTTGATCTAAACACGAAGAAAATCACAACCTTTTAGAAGCGATTTCTGCAGCATCACATCCCGGAGGAAGCTTGAACTGGGAACCCAAGTCCGAGACTTGGCCTGGGGTGGGGGCGCAGAGGGGACACGTCCTCGCTGCTTCCACAGCAAACACAACAAGAAAAAAAAAAAAAAATCAAATCCATGTTTAGCTCATGCTTATTGACAGAATCTAAAAGTATTCTCTGATAAGTACAGTATATCTACACAAACTTTGTTAATTTTTCCATCTATGCAAACCATAATGTCAAGTTAAGTGAAAAAAGTCAATAATGTTTTACCTGAAGGCATGCAAGACTAACAGACATTAAAAGGCAGCTGCATTGTAGAAAGCCAGCTAAGCACAAGCTGAAAAAACAGCTGTGAATCTAATATCGAATTATTTTGTAGAATGAGAGCTTGAATTTATTGAAGAACAGAAGTGAATAAATATATTTTGAGAACCTAATAAATGTCATGAAATATTGCAATATGTTGCACGCATTAATTTAAGGGGAAAACAGCATCTCAGATAACTCAAAGCCAGAGAGCTTCAATGTTATGGCCCTTCTGTTTCTGAAATGTGACCTTCCTGCCTGAAGGAAACAGCCTGCACGGAGCTACCTCGCTGGTTGTTAAATGCGCAGGTCATGATTGCAACTAGTCACAGGTCACGAGCGTAACTATTTTAAGAACTCTCAGCTACCGTAATTTGTAATATAGTGCTTTATAGTAGGTCTTCAAGAATATTTTGAAAAGGGCAAATGGTTTTAAATGGATTTCTTAACATTTCTGTGGTTGCTTAACTACTCGCCCAAAAATCAGAGAATTATAGAAATTCAAACCAATAAATGAATGCTCCTTTTCAACGCATTTCACTCTGTTTTTGAAGTGCCAAAGTTCTTATTAGAATGCTTTGAGGACTGTGATGAGAAAGACTTCCTGGAAATGACTGTATGCTTTTTATTTCAGACCAGATCCTTTTCCCTAATTTAATCAGATTATTTTCAGCTATAACTCTGTTTATTTCCTTACATAAACCCCTATCTTCAAGGAAGCTAAACTGACCTTTCCATCTGCAGAAGATTTTAAAAGATAAACACAGATCTGCAAAAGCTTCAGATATCCTTACTTGCACAGGACAGCAAACTACCAGTGGCCATATAGATTTGAATAGGGTTAGACCTAGAATAAAGCTCAGTGAGACACAGACTCCCCTGTAACCTTGCTGTTCTCTCAAACTTGGGCTTTTGGGCTGCATCTAAACAATATCTGGGGAAAACCAAGGCATAAACCAGTGCGTATGCAGATGTATAGCCTGCGTTTGTTTTGAGGTTTTCCGCTTTAGATTTCATCTTTACTTACTATAAATGCCTGGCAAAATTAATTTGTGCTCACCCTAACACTACATTTATTGTCAATTGTTTAATTTCATTCTGAGGGGTAAGGATGTTTCCCTTTTATCCCAGAATAATTTAGAATTGTGGTTTACTTATTCCACACTAAAGGGAAAACGTGAATTTGGCTGTATTTCACTCGTCACTCTAGATACTCAGATACTTAAGGAATATGCTAAAGATACTTATCTTCAGAGCCATGAAAGCATTATAGATGGATGCATCTCCTTGCAAACCAAATGAATACAAAATAAAGCAATGTCCTCAGTGATTTCCTATTACCTAGCTATAAACAGGCTCCTTGTCATCACAGAATAGAAGTGCTAAACTCAATTTTTCTTTGTGTAAGCTTCCCATTTGTCACTTAAAAGGCATCTAACTCAGGCTTCTGCATTGCTCTCCACTAGGCAGGATTCTTGCAGTTAAGTTGTAGCATTTAAGTGCGAAAACCAGGATAAAAAGAGGCTGTTTCTTTCCTCTGTTTTTTTTTTAAACTATCACAAGAGTTTGAATGTTCCAAATCAGGATATTATGAAAATATTGTTTCCATTTGTTTAATTAGGACTTGGTTGGCATCACTGTATTTTACAGACACTGAACTAAGGCAGCACTCAAATTCCTTACAGCCTTTGAGTATCAGAACAGCCTCATCACCTGAGGGCCTCTGGGAGCAATATGCAAGATGACCAAGACAAGATGGTCTTTAATACTGCAATAAGGTTTTCTTTTTCAGGTGATTATCATACAAGAAAGGTAGACTAGGGCACAAATGAAGACACTTGACATTATTCTACAAAGGAAGGTCAGAATAGTGTAAATTTCCCGTTACAGCCAACTGAACGGTCCGTGAGAACGTATCTGTGAGAAGAGAGTGAGAACGTCCTCTGGGAACTCTTCCCTAAACCCTGGCTCAGCAATACGCTAAGGACAAAATGCAGCACGGGGAAGATAAATCGGAAGCACAGCAGGAGCATGTAATGCTACACGGACTCCATCAAATGCTGCCGAGCAGCCTGATGAATTTGCTGTAACTGCTCAAGAGCTAAACAAACTATTCTGGAAACCTCCAAGTATTCCAGAATCAGAAGGCTCAAGGTGAGATGGTAATCGCTACAAGCGCTCTCTCCTCTTTTTGGACTGCAGTTTTGAGGATCTTCAATGTCAACCTGTATACTACCCCATAGTCAATCAAGATAAAATTATTGTATATTACCAGCAATAACAAAAGAGAAAATAAGCCAGCTTTTCTTTTCTATTTCTTACATTCTTCCCATTTATCACGAAGAGCAGACGGATTCTCTGTGTGCCCACAACCTCTCACTGGCCTTCTACTTGTGTCTGTGTTTCCATCAGCAACTGCTGCCCAACCTGCAGTACCCAGAAATTTGAAAGGCAGAATGAGATATAGTGAGATATTAACCAATTTATTTGTTTGTCTTTTCATAAATAGCTTTGTCCAACATTGTAGAAGTTACTAGGAGATGGAAGCAGGATCAAGACTAACATTTCTAAAATGAGAAATGAAAGAGAACCGAGCATTGAAGAATGAAAGGAAGGACACACAGATTTTCCATTTAGTTTACTCTGAAATGCTACAATTCACATACCGTCTACAAAAAAAGTCTATGACCAAGGTTTTAGTTTCCTTCTCTTTTTTTATTCAAACGTGTCTCCTTTCCTATCTTTTACATACATATGTAACAATATCTCTTTTTTCATCATAGCTAATAATGACATACTGCAAATTAAAAAACAAATTCTGCAGCAAGAATGATTTAAAAGCAATTTATATAAACAACATAGATGTCAAAAAGGAACTTAGAAACTTTGAAAACATGAACATCTGTTAAGGAGCAGGCAGCTTTTCTATATACTATAATCCCCTCAGTTTGCATATAACAGTAATTTTAAAAGGTTGAAGTCAGTCCGCCCTTCTCTTTCAATTAATTACATCACTCAAGACATACTGGAGGGAAAAAAAAAGAAAAAAAAAATCACCTAAAGAACGGGCCATAGATGCACACTATCATTCATAGCTTACATATGTTCTAGTGCAGGAAAGTAATGCAACTCCTTCCTTTTCAAGTATTTCAGCAACAAGAGTTCATAATGACATAGTCTAGTTACAGACTATAAACTATATAAATATTTCTGTAAAAATATTTCAGATATGTGTTTGCAGAATTCCATTTCTGAACTTAAGCAGAGATACTCACAGTATCTCACATTGTGAACTACCTTTTTTCATTTCAGTAGCAGTCAGGCAAAGTGATGGTATGTGTGTATATATACACACACACACACATATATATATACACACGCACATGCTGAGATCACACGGCTTCAACGAGAGCATCACCTTTACCTGCCAACAGCCTAAACGATTCAGTTCCTCCCTCAGAAAGAGGAGGATGTGGATTTGTTTCTTCTCCCAGAAGAAGGAACAGAACGTGCATCTCAAACCCTCTTCCAGGACAAATATTTCAACCATTAATCTACAGCAGGAACAAAGATTACGAAGTGGATGTGATTACAAATATCATATCCACTTCCTTCTGACAGGTATCGAAAACAAACACCTCAAAACAATCCAGAAAGCAACAGATTCTGAGAAACCCAATGTTTTAGATATGTTCAGTTTTCATAGAAAATACCATCCCAACCCAGCTACCCAAGGATTTGCTTAGAAAGGTACTTAGATTTGCATCTGTGCCCAGAGGATGTGTCCTGCTATGATGAAAACCAAGACTTATGCAAAAGGGAAACAAATGTGTTATTTACAGTATATTTCTACAACACAATACAACAATATGCCCTGGCTATCACCAAGGAAAAACAGATGCTAAATTTACTTAAAGACAGGAAGAGTCTGCATCCTTACCTGGTAAAATTCCAATCAAAGTTTTTAAGAAAAAAAATAAATGTCGCATACAATAAGTCCCAGCTGCTCCATATGCTAAAGAGCAAATGTTTCCTTTTATAACAATATACACTTATTGTTCAAAGAGTGAATGTGCCAAATAAACTTCTGCAGATCCAGCCTACAATGTTTGCTATTGAGGCAACAAATACTGTGAGCAAGTGCAGGGCACGCACCTTTGTCAGCCATTGGGAGAATCAACTCTCCCAGAGAGCTAATTGCCCTTCATCAGCAAACGCAGGGGGAAATCGTCATGATTTTATACCCACTGCATAGCAAACAATCTTTTATTCTACCCACCAAATTATCGCGTGTCTCAGGGCACTCCTTTCAATTTTAAAATTATAGTTAAATGCCTTCCAAGTGGGGAAAAGCGATCTTTAAGTCAACTGCAGTTATGAAACATACATTATTTAGACAATGAGCTTGGCTGCAAAATTGTTACCAGATGGTGCTGAAACATTCCTAATTTTGATATAGGTTAGCTATACAAAGTTCTTCAAAACAAGCGTAAAAGAAAACAGTAAATTAATGTCTTAAGGGAGAAAAACACTCGGATCTGACTTGATTCTGCAAACTATTATGAGGTTCTATACCCCTAGTATTACACACAGTTGTTTATCATCTCAAAACTAACTTTTAAAAAAAGTCTGAAACTTTCTGCAGAAGTTTCAGAGAAATTTCTTACAGGAAAAAAAAAAAGGGTACAGCAGATTTATCACAACTGGCTGGGGATAAATTCCAGAGGACTTGAAAGATGAAACTGCTACTGACAAAGCAACAGCTCCTCATTATTTCCATCATTGCAAAACAAAAATAAATAAAGGTTTGTTATAGTCATATCCCAAATGAAAACCAAACTGAGACTCAGCACAGCCAAAAGAAAAGATAAACTGAGGAAAAAAATTTAAGGTTAGTTGAGGAATTTTCTTGTACGCCTTTACGAAGTTTGCCACTTTGATGCCTCAATGATAAACACAGCTTCTGCCACTACAGTGATATAAATAACGTTTTACTTCAGTTCTAAAACAGTTCCCTTGAATACAGGCAAAACACAATGTAGAGCACAGAGGCTGATATTAAATATTTAACTTTCCACCTTACCAATCTTTCTCTTATGTGTATTTCTTAGTTCCTGCCTGAGGCCAAACAGTAAGGCCAACTATCAATCCCTATACATTATTCATTCATTTCAGATGTACCAGTTCTACTTCTGTCTCTAAAGCCAAGTATGTCACTTCCTAAAGCAGTTTCTGATCAAAAATCAGGCATTCTAATCCTGTCAAGAAAGATGGACTTATACAACATATTAGAGCATTTATAAATCTTAGCTCCACCTCCTATAGTTAAATATCTCCAGTCATAGGTGGACCTTTGCATCTAACTTTATGTCCTTTTCTAATCATGTGTTTATCCTAATTACAGGATTAACTTATTGTTATATTTTTATAAACAGGGCATAATTCTTCTGTTAGCAAGGTTAATGTCATTTGATAGGCAGAAGTACTTGTTTTTCTTTGTTAAGAAGAGGAATCTGATTTCTTTGATTCCCTCTAGTTAGAGCAGAGATAAATTTCTTGCACAAAACACCTAGCTCAATTCCTTGTCATAAACAGTAACAACTACAACAGACATTTACAACAACTCTTTTATTAAACTAGTCTTTCAGTTCCACACATTTATCCGGAAAAAATAGAAATTCATGACACTTTCAGTACCTCTGCACAGAAAGGGTTTGCTGGAGATCTACTGCAACCCCTGCTGAAGATCACCTCTAGCAGTATCACCAGCAACCCTAGCTCTGCTCTCAGCACACTGTGAGCTTATCAACACGGCTTCTCCAGGACGCCTTTTCAAATTACCACCCAACCTCGACAGGCCTCCCCAGCATTACCAGAACAACAGAATTCCTCTGGGGAGAGGGATGGAATGGTAAGAGCCGGGGTTTTGCTTCTAAAAAACACTTGGAATCAGGGTATTTTGCTGAACGGCAGCAGGAACTCTCACTAAATTTCAGATACAGGCATTTAAATTTTTTTTTTTTTTAAAGTTGCTGCTTCTGCTAAATGGGACAACACATGAACTTAATAAATGAACTTTTTTTTTTTTTAAAAAAAAAAAAAAGGAATACAGACAAAATATTCACCTCAGATCCCTTTCTGTAGGAAAAGGCCCACTCCATCAGTGCAAGAGCTCAGGAAACTCCCTTGACCACACAAGGACAAGAACTTGACTGTCTGAAGTTGTATGTTATGTGAAATGGCATAAGAAAGTTTAACTGTCTAAGCCTGAAAGTAAAGCCTAGTCCCATTTTGCCTAGGTGCCTTTTGTACCATATAGATTACTTGTCAGCAGGCATAGCAGGACGATCCCATCTAAGAGCCCATCTCAGCAAAGTCGGTTTATAAAACTAAATTTGGCAAAACATCACTTGCTCATTTAATTGCTTCTGCAGGCAACTTTCCTTCTCTTCAAGGCCGCAGGTAGGCTGAATACACTGCTTGGTACCCAAGCTACACCCACCTGCCTTCTGGCTAAGGCACCTAACACGGATGCCAGATCCCGTTACGGAAAACCATAACCATCGTGGGTCTCAATCCCCGTGCAAAAAATAAACAAAAAGCCCTTAGGAACCTACGCAGAGATAGCATTCCCTGAGCCAAAAGCTGTCACGGATGCTTCACGGTATCTAAGAGACTGATTCATGCAGAAATTGGGTTGCAATACAGTCGGTTATTCCAATAACCAATACATTGGTTTGCCAGTAAGGAACAAAATAAAGAAAAAGAATGTGGACAATGAATTATAGCGCTGACATGACAATGCGTTATGACCCCTTCTGACAATGAAAACCCTTTGCCACCACACTGGGCACGACGGTCTGTTCAACGCAGGATTCTGCCCCGTAGCAGTCTGTCCCTCATAGTTAAGTTGGCCATGCAAAACAAGTGGCATTTCAGTTCTTGCCATGAATTTCTCTAAAAAACTTAGCATTGAGGTAAAACAGTATTAAACTAACATAAACACGGACATCTCTAATGTACTTTTATGTGCATTTAAAAGACTTAACAGTATATAATGAAGAAAATTAAACACAGGAAGAGTTTAAACGTCTATACAGAGTACATTAGAATGTCAGGAGCTTATTTAATTGCTATTGTAGCCAATTTCCTTGCCCCTCAAGGCTCATTAGTCAGTCATCTAATCATTCCATAGAATAATGCACCCTCTGTTTCCTTCTTGCATCCAGGAATATATCTTTGTCTGCCTTTCCAGCAGTGTTGTCCTTCAGCTGCAACCTTTTGGAGGGCTTTTGACTGGTTGCCAACGTTACTGTCTGTTCCGCATGGAGGTGGATTTCCCCAACATCCGTTAATTCCATTCTACCATATACTTAGCCATCTGGACAACACGGCAATATAAAAAGACTGCTGTTTCATGAAAAATCTGCATGGCTGTGCAAGCAACTAGCTCGCTGCATCTGTCCACCTTACGTTTCTACAGAGATGCCAGTATGAAATTATGGATTAATACTGTGCCTTCCAACCACAAAAATCATACTATGCCCTTGCAGTTGGAAGTAATGTTCAGAGCAGATGGAAAAGCAAGGTGGAAACTTTCTGAGTACTTGTACAGCACAAAACTCTTCCTGAAATTCATAATAATCATTCCATTGAAATGAGATACTGCAATAAACTCACGAAATATGTTGGCAAGAGACTACAAATGGATAAATAAATTTAGGGCAATATAAAATGTGATTGTTTTCTTAAACAATATATGTTTATATATTAGTGTAAATTGAATGAATTAGAAAGCTTTCTGATAAGAATCTAAATATATGTATTTACACACAAATTCCATACACATGTATGTAAACGGGAGTAAATTATAATTTAGATCCATAATAAACAGTTGACATTTATAAACTAACTCAGGAAGCAAATTATTTTTTCAAAGCTGACTTTCCATTTAATTAACCAGCCAGTTGAGATTTTTTTCCTGTCTAGTTTCCAAAGAAACTGGTGACACGGTGATGTGTCACTTAAATAAGAGAAAGAATATTTTAGATACCAACAAAAGGTAATTTGCAGGTAATTACCACTCAACAAGTAAATGCTGAATAACTTTTTCCAAAGAAACAGCAATCCAACTGACAAAATACTACCAAGAATATCTATTTCTTTTTTTGAGAGGGGGCGAAAAAGGGAGGACAGGTTGGGACAAGAAGTCTGTGTCACACCCTGCAATCAGCTGAACCCTCCAGGTATTCCAGCTGCTTCAGGCTGCTCCGAGTGCTGCGTCCACACAGTAAACAAGAAAATACAACTCATCTGAGATGTTACTAAATATCACTTTTTGTAGCTCCACAGGAGAGCAGAAATAAGGACACCAGAAGCACTGCAGGCAATCTCCCTGCAGAGCTAGAATTTCTCTGAAATGTAATTTTGGATTAAGAAAACAGCACAAAACTTTTTTCCCATGCGGAATAATGGATAGTCTGAACTACTTGGCAATAATTATGATAGAAAATTAAAGGCTTCTCAGTGCAGAATATCACGTGATGAAATGTGGTCTAATTCTCTCTGAGTTTATTTTTAAATCACTACAGTCCACTAAGGAAACTTCTCAAGGAAACTTCAGCTGCAGACAGGTGAAGCAGATTGGGGCCAATTCCTTGGTATCCTCCTCCTGGAAGCTACCGTCAAAGTGCTATGAAAGGGTAGAAATACCACAGGAAAGAAACCTGATGATTCACACTTAGGATTATATTAACTTGTAAGAAGATGAATCTAACCACTGGAGAAGACTGAAAGGCACAAAGGAAGAGTCTATTGCGAACTCTCCACTTAGCTCCTTCTCAACCTCCAAAGCTCTTTTGTATCTCAACACCAAAATCAAGTTTTTGTTTTGACTGCACCCTAGAGGTAGCTCTGTCCATTGTTTGGTCCAGTTCTCTGAAGAACATACCTAATCTTGCTTCAGATACTAGAGGTTACTGCTGAAGAAAGAAAAAGAAAACCAAACCACGTACTTTGAATATCCATAGCTTAGCATAGACAGCTAAATATCGGAAGATAAACCAAGAGAATAAGATCATTTTTCTGCTTTTGATCTCAGGTAGAGAATGTGGCTGAACACTGTGGTAAGGAGGCCCATCTGATTACAAAGATGACTTGTTTTAATTAAGCAAGTTACTATCACTTTTAAGAGCCTCCATATAAATCCTACGCAAAATATTTCTTGTGATAGTTAGGATGAGTCAGCAAATCAAAGTTAGCAGCTTTACTCACGGCAAGTAGAGACGTATTTCTGAGGAAAACTCTGAATAAAGCATCCCTGAGCAGGAAACTTCCAATACAACATAGCACCTCGCTTGGAAAAGCCAGGAACCCCAAAAGAGTGATCTAAATAGAAACGAGCATGTGAAGAAAATGCAGTATATGCAGTGTATAGAAATACCCCAAGGGATGGAGTGAGGAGGATGGTGCTGGCCTCTTTTCAATGGTGGCCACTGACAGAACTAGAGGAAACAGCCACAAACTAAAGCATAAAAAGTTCCATAGGAACTTAAGGAAAAAATTCTTACCAGTGAGGGTGCCAGAGCACTGGAACAGGCTGCCCAGAGAGGTTGTGGAGTCTCCTTCTCTGGAGATCTTCAAACCCGCTTGGACGCAGTCCTGTGCCACGTGCTCTAGGTGACCCTGCGTGTGCAGGGGGTTGGACTGGATGATCCCTAGAGGTCCCTTCCAACCTTGAGCATTCTGTGATTCTATGATTCTATGATATGCAAAGCCTCCCAGTGATGGCAGCTCCCAGGAAGGGTGAGTCACAGCACCCTGTCATCGCACAGCCTGAACAGCTCCCACATGAGCACGAGTGCGAGCGACACTTTGCTTTTTTGAACTGTTTCTATAGCATTCACTTTGGGGTCTTCTCATCAGGAATTCTGTTTGGAACAAATAGAGGATTTCAACCCAGCATAAATTTGGATCTGCACTCAGGAAGAATATAGTCTTCATTAGCCTAGAACCTGCAATTTGAGAATTGCAGTTTCTGTTACTTGTTAGCTCTGCCAAATCAGCTGTGATTAGGATGCAACTTCATTCATGCCACAGCATTCAGAGTTTGCTGTTGCTGATTATCTTGATGGTCTCTTCTTTTGGGATCATATCCGCTGAATATGCAGGGAACATCTGGGCTTTCAGCAGAATGAAGACGCATGCAGCAGCTGAGCAGCAGTTGCAGAGTTGAACACACAGACCACTTAGTGCTGCTGCTCGGCTTACAATGCTTCTGCCAATGTTCTCTTTTACCCAGGTGAGGAAAAAAAAAAAAGAAAAAAAAATATATACATATATATATATATATATATAGAGAATAAACGATAAAATTAAGAGGGGTGTCACAGCACCAGAGGGGAAGGGAAGAGGAGGGAAGGGAGCAGGGGCGACAAGTAACCTGCCTGCCGCTCTGGGAAGCTTTGCTAAAAGGAGCTGCCAGGAATTAGGGAGGATAAGTAAGTGGCAATTTAAGAAGTCTTTACCTTAACAGTTTTGCTGGAATTAAAGTTTAAAACTGAATTGCAATCAGATGTTTCACTGCTAGGCCATCTTTTAATCCCAGTGCTATTCTGAGGGACCCAATAATAGTTCTGCACATATGAAATAACACAGTTTAGCAAGATCAGATTACAGATTCCAAGTTGTCTCCCAAATCCCTTATATTGAAGATGCCATCATGGATTTTATAAGTAGTTTCTTTCTAAGCTAGCATTCTTCTAATTTTTCAGCTGGAAATACACTTTGCCAGGCTTTCAGCATCCATTTGTCACGGTGCAGCAGCAGGGCTGCTTCTGCCAGGCCCCAGAAGCGTGACCTCTGCCAAGGCTCTCTGCGGAGTTATCGCTTCTGTCCTCCCACCACACACCACTTTTACAGCACTCAGCTTTGCCTCAGTCGGGAAGAGCCCATTTTTCATCTCTTTCAGAAAGAGAAATGCATCTTGAGTTGCATTGCTCCCTTTAGGTTCTTTAATTCCGTTCACCAATTACCATATTAAATGACTGCTTTCCAAAAAGTTACTGACCAGTTTTTATCAAGGCATCTGCCACTCTTTGCAGTTCTGCTGTAAAGCCTTTCTGCCGTAAAGCCTTTCTGCCATTCAACATCAGTCCTTGGAATGAACACAAAGTGACACTCTGTGCTTTTGGGCAAGTTCTTCACACAATTATTGAGGAACGCAGATGAGCTGTACATATTATACTTCTATAATATGTGCCTGCAGAGATGGGATTGCATGAGCAAACCCTTCTGTGATTTTTCTTCAATGAACAGTCTATTTCCAAAAGCCTTTCCTAGAAACATGGTCAGTAGATTGTGAAGACTGCCTCAAACAAACTGCAAAAGAACAAACATACGTGGATGTGAGGATTCATTAGGGCCCCTGTGCCAAGGGTGTGGAAAGTATCACAGCAGATCTCTGCATAGTTACATGGGCCTCTCTCGAAACTACCATGAGCCAAAATTAACAAAGCGAAGCCATTCGAACTAGCACATAGTGCAAAGACATTAAACTTGCCTAAATTCTAATATTAGGGTTGACCGTATCCATACAGACTTCTAGTATACTTCCATCAAGCTTTCAAATGCTCCTTAGTTCTTTTTGGAATTTAGATTTATATAACATAGTAAGTTTTAAGGAATGCAAGTGCATAGTAATAGCAGGTATCTCTCTGGAAATGTGAAGGCTCAGAATCTTTTGGAAGTTACAGCCCCCACCCTCACCTGCCTCCTCTCATTTCATCCCAGTCAGGGTCATGAAGGATGGCTTTGTGTAAGCCCTACAAAAGCAAAAGAACAAAAGACCTTTCTCCCTTAGTGAAGTACCAACAGACAATCAGAGGACTTGTAAATACTTGCAAGAAAAGGAAAATTAATTCCGAACAGTCTTTTACAGCTGCACTCTTTAACTAAGAGCTTATCAGAAACAAAGTATTTTCAGCAGCTCTACATCCTTTTTAGTATCATTTTCCTGTTAATCTCTTTCACAAAGCAGAAACGCAGATACTTCTAAGAGTTTTAATCTACTCAAAGCTGTATTCCAGGGAAAAAAATATAAATAAAAGTTCAAAACATTTTTAGAACTAGTCTAAACACATGACTGACTGAAATGAATTTTCAAGATTGTGCTACTTGCTCACCATCTTGATAGCCGGTGCACATTTTCAAACATTTATGTATGAAGTATATGGACAAAATGAGCAACTGAGTGTCATTTGTCTGTTCTCAGGCTGCATATGTCAGCATACAGACTCAAAAAGCTTTGCAAGCCACAAATAAATGCTCACATTTGAAAATTTGATCCATATGTCTATATTAGCAGAAGAAAACCAGCTCACTTAACTCGCTTCCCTATATGTAAAGCCTACATCTCCATAAATAAAACTTCTGTATGCAATAAAACCCAAGTAGTAGTAAATATCTTTCAGGTCAATCATTAATTTCACTGAAACAAGGGTTTTTTGATACTATTAAGTGTGTTAAAGCATGATGGAAACTGCATCCATTTTTTATAACCTTAGTTCAAGGTGAAATACCATTCCCAGCCACATAGAGATCATTTACATATATATTTTGCAGGTTGAAAAAGGGCATACTTAGGAAACTATTTATAAAACTTAAATAGGAAAAAGCGCTTGTATTGCCATCTTGGAAAATAGTCAAAACAATACAGGATACTGCTTGGAACTAATTTTTAAGGCAATCAGGGAAAATGTATTTTTTTTCTTTCTATTTTTTCACTTAGGAAGGAAGGAGGAGAAAAATTCCCAAACCTCTCATGAGCAGAACCTCAAATAGCTACATTTTCACAACTGAAATGACAACAGTACAACAGTTTTCTAAAACTTTTTCCATCCCTCTTCAGGCATACAAGGCAAACCCCTGATTTAATTATGTTACTATTCCTTATTAAAAAAAATATGCTTAGCACACATTTTAGACATACTGTTTTACAGGATTTTGGATGTCTATCTTTTATATCTTTGGATGTATTGCTATAAAGAAAGCTGGAGCTAATGCAGAATAAAACACAGTATTTGTACATAAAAGCCCTTTTTTCCCCAGAGCTACAACCTAAGTATTGCCATACGTTCTTTACCCTAGAGATAAGTGTCTTCTTTAGCAGTCCTGCGAGTCTCTGTGCTGATTTGCATGATCTGAAAATCATGCAGTTTGAAATGAGAAGAAACAAGGAACAAGTTAGAAATAGATCCTGCATGTAAAACAACCTCTTAAAGATGACAGAGCTTGTAAAGAGAAGAAAGAAAGCTGGGCTGCAGGAGGAGACAACGTAAAACGAATTTCTGCTGGGAAATTGCACTCAAAGCTCCTGAAGCTACAACATTTTATGCCTGCAGGTTTGCAAAAGCACTAGGCAAAATGGTACCTTAGCTGCCCTACAGAAGCTTAAGCAAATGCTATTTGTCTTCACGAATGGTCCATCTCTCCTCTTCAGATTTCCACCAATTTTAGGTACCAAGTTCTGTGGGTAACCTAAGCTGAAAATCTGGTTTTCCTCTCCTGATGGTGGGGGCAGCAAAGCAGGATTCAAAATTAGCAGAATGAGTCTGCAGGGTTTATTTTGACTTTTGTGTTAGGACACACAGAGGTGCAGAACGTCCTTAATGAAAGGCACGGGGACAGATACAGGAAGAAAAACATCCCCAAGAAGCCTCAGCTCACACGAGGAGGGGAGACCTCGCCTGCCTTTGACTACTGGGTATGAACAGTGACAAAATGAAATAATATCTACATCAGCTATGTGCCATTTCCAAAAGACCTCAGGAAATCCACCATAAAAGAGTCATAGGGGGAAAAACAAAACAAAATCCAAAAAAAAAGATTCAGTTAGAAACTACTGTAGTAGCAACACCTTGTCCAAGCGTTCTTAAACTATGTTTATGCAGCCTGGTGAGTAGTTGTGAAAGAGGGCATACAAACCACATTTAGAAAATAGAAGGAAAATCCCTCTTTTAAGTAAAATATTGGAATTAGACCTCCATTAAGACAGTGTTACAGCATTTATTAATACCTCCCCTATTATTTAATTCAAGAAAAAATATTGTTTGAAAACAAAAGGGCTATATGGCAAGAACATACTGACATCTGCTGGTATTTTATAAATGCATTTTTCAAGAAGATCAGGATTTAATGCACGCAACATTTTTATTATCTAATGCCAAAATCAGCTGGTGCTGCCTAACGAATCGACATTGTTCATATCTGAGCACAACAAATGAAAATAGTGTTCGTCACATCCAAATTTTGAAAAGGGCATGAGGTCCTGTAGGTGAACAGTCTACACAAATAAGTATACTTCTCAATATTTGATCTTTAAAATACCACAGGAAATTATTCTTGCTTAATCCACATAAAAATGCTGCTAGAGGGCAGACAATTTACATTCAAATAGTTATTTCCCTAATTTCCTTGCCAACAAAAGCCCAGTGTTTCCAATTTACTATCCAAGGATGTAACTATAGCTGTCACTCAGGCAAGGCTCACAATGGTAAGTATTGTTTCACAGCAGCAGCTAACAAATTAAATGAACAGATTTTTATTTGCATTAGCACCGTGATGAGAAGATACATGAATAA
>NW_010580278.1:0-44029 GCF_000705375.1 Tinamus guttatus
AAAAACTCCCATGGGGGAAACAAATAAAAGCAGGGTGTTATTCAACAAAAAATAGAGAATACAAGCTAGAAAGTTTCTCTGTGGTCTAGTCTAGGTCATTTCTCATGTGAGCGTCTCCTTTGCTGCCACCCGAGTCCCCTGTGCCCCAGGAGTCTGGAGACACACGCGTGTGCTGGGATCAACCCGGCCTTTCGGCTTACTCACAAGGCACCGCATGGCGATAGAGGTTATCCCGGATGGTCTGCTGCAGATCGTGATCCGGCGAGCCTTTCTGGAAGCGCTGGTTGAGATAGTGCCTCAGGTCTTTGTTCAGCCGGCTTCCTGCAAGGAAAACACAGCCATTTATTTATTCCTAAACGCACGCAATTACCATTTCCAATTCAGGCGAACATTAGATTTCCATTCGGCGTCCCCCTAAATTACGGCATGCTGGCTTTACGAGCAGAGACTCATCTTCCCCTACAAATGGCTAATTACCAAAAATAACTCGCTGTAAACAAGAGGCCTCGCTTGTCTCATAACCCATCTTTCTTCCTGCGGTGTTAAAAAGATCATCGTTGCCTTTTATCACTTATTTGCCTGAACAAGCAGAGAAAGAAAGATGAGGCAAAAAAGAAGAAAATCAGTAAATGTGGACTAGTGCTTTTGTGAGCTGTGCAGCCAGAAGGCAAAGGCTGCTGCCACAACAAGAAGTTAAAAAAAGAATGGATGGAAGAGTCAAGAGTGCCCAAAGTCCTTAAAGAAATAACCAACTAATACTCAATACTTAAATTTATTCGTTTCCTTGTTCAGTTTTGAGCATCTCCAGAAAGCTCCACAAATGGAGATAAGAAACTTGATCGTTAGCGGATGTTGTTAGTTGCTGAAAGGCCACATCTTTCTTGTGGCAGAACACACAAATTGGAGCAACCTAATGAAGTTTGTTCCCAGAGATGAAGTTTTTTTGAAACCTGAGATAATGCTGACATTGATTTGATTGAGAAGCAAAAACAATTCCACGAGAATATATAGAGTATTGAGATAGAAAACCTTCCGTTCTTCAAATAAATAAATAAATATTGGAAGAGGCTCAGAGAACTGCAACAAGGATGATCAAAGCATGGAGCAGCTGGCACACAAGGGACAAGGGAGCAGACAGGGACTTGGAGACACTGGTCCCCAGCATCCCAGGAGGGCAGCTGGGACTGTCTGCTCCCCAGCTCTTCCAATGCGAGAAGGAAGAGTCACAGTTATCAGCAGGGCCTCTTTCAGGTTCAGATCAAGCTTAAGGGGCTTCATAAAGGCTGCTGCAAACCTCCTTGCTAGAGAGGACCTTAGATCCAAGAAGCATATGGGGGACCTTGAAGGGGACCCTGAAAGCACTTGGGGCACAGAGCCCCATGAGGACTTACTAAAGAGGGCTTCTGAAGTCCTTGGAGCTGAAAATGAATTGCTTGTAGCAGGAGAAAGCTGCAGCAGGGGAATATCAAATATCTCGCCCTGGGCTGCTTCCTCCCTAGGCATCGATTTAGGGTCGAAGCAGGAGCCAGAAGGCTGGGCCACACGGACCGTGCTCTGAACCTGCACAGCTATTCCCTCTTATTATTTGCATTATGATTTTTTTTCTTTTTGCTTGCAGATACGCAAGACAGAGGCCACCTCAATCCATGTCACGAGCAAACCCACGAGCAAATCTGCACTTGCAGATTCCCGGCTGGAGCCCCTCGGAACTGCTGCAAAACAAATCAAGAGTAATAACCCTGCAACGGAGCGCGGCCTGACAGCGGGTCTGGGAGGAGACGGAAAACAGGAAAAACAGCTCAGAGTCCAAGACACCCCTGTCTGCTGCAGCCCTGCAGCATCTCCACTCGGGTTCTGGTGCGCAGAATAGGTGGGTTTTTAAAATCAAGTCAAATTCCAAAAAGCACTATATGATTTACATTGACTGCACAGTTCTCCAAAGAGCATTTATCTATTTCAGGCCAAGCTACTAAAACCAGCAAATAAGTGGGGAGTTTTTTCATTTGCTTTTTTAAAAACAGAACATGCACTATGTGATTTTTTTTTTCCCCAACATACATAAAACAAAATCAATACATACAGACTTTCTGGTATGTATTTATTCACGGATTGACAAGAACGTTTTAATGGGGCAAACAAATTTGCAGGTATTCAATTTTAAGATCACTATCTAGTTCAGAGCTGTGCAGAGCGCTGCTCCTTTCGAGAGGGGTACAACTGATCAATCCTCTGGGAAAGGAAGCCATAAAATGTTGCCGAGTCTCCAATAGTGAGCTCCTTGTAAAGATATATCATCAGTCAAAAAGAAAAATAGGAAGCATTTCTCTACAGTTTTATTTCTTACACCATCAACCAAGATGCTGCTCATTAGAGAAACGGTGGAAACACCTGCACCAAAACCAAGGCAGAAGAAATCATCTCGTCAGCCTTGCCTGGCTTTTGCCAGCGATGCCTAGACTCCCAGGACCAGCACATCATCCCCTGCCTTCTAGGGGTTTCCAGGTATTGTGCTCCTAAAAATGCACTAGCCAATGCAAGACAAGGTGCTCATTCCCTGCAAAGACAATACATACAAATATTGCTGAGACCACTTGGAAAAAAATGACACTCTCAAAGCCACATTTTTGTTGCTAAATTCCAGAAAATGCCAGATAGATATTAAAAAATAATTTAAAAAATCTTCTTGCATTTTCACAGTCTACCTCTGCAGGCAGCTGCTGAGCCCAGCGCTGGCAGCAAAATCAAGCTCAGCCAGGAGTGGGCATGCATTTGGTCCTGGGATTAGCAAGCAGGCACCCGTCCAGGCCACATTCAAGGGCTGGCACCCAGAAACACTTGATTTTAAGCAGAAATCCTCCCCTTGCCAAGTCTAATTCCACACAAGCCATGCTGAAGAATTCACCTGTCTCTGGTTTCCTTAGAGATGACAGAATCAACCAGAAGTATATCCCGCCTTAAAACACTCTGGTTTTAAGAAAATTGCATCTTAGTTCATATTTGAAATCTTCTGAAATGATTCTTCTACTGCTGCAAGACTTTTCCCCTTTATCCCCCAGAATGAAACTAGTGCCTCTCCCTTTCTCGAGACACAGTAGACAGCCAAGGAACTGACTTTCTGCTGCTTCTTTCCCCTTCATATAACCCCAAACCTGGGCCATTTCTTCCTGGTCATCTGAAACATTGTCTTCTATCCTTGAACTCGAAGGAAAACTTACTGCACGCATCTTTATGGTCCATTTTCTCAATTATTAGGCTGCATTTTAGAGACTGTGAGCTCCCTCCAAAACCATTACATTGCAAAGGCAAATATTTTAGCAGCAAAAACACACCCCAAGGGGGAAACAAAACATTTCCTCGTGGAACAAGTAGCATTACTGACGTATAGCACTCTGAGAAACAATAAACAGCCCTGTTGAGCTCTGCAGAGATAGGCACGAAGCCTGGACATTACTATGATTAATGAAAATATCAACCATTTCCAAATGCATTTCTTCCAAACCCTCACTCCTCTGTTGCACGTTTATCCTCTAACAGTTACCTAATGTTAAAACTGCTCAAGAAACCACGCTTTGACTTTCCTTACTACATTTTCAGATTTTGGCACGGAAAAAGCTTCCATCCTGAAACCATCCTGCCCTGGCTTTACTGCCCCGAACACCCCCCGGTCCTGAGTCACATCGGGGGGCTGAGAGTTTCTTGTCGCGTTGACATAGGGGCTTTTCCTAAAGAAACTGCATACCTGACCATGCAAAAGCTGCATCTTGGGAAGAACAAGTCACATGTGAACATGTCAGGGTTGAAAAGCACCTTCCTGCCATCTAGTCCATGCCAGAAGCACACGGTGGTGTATATCCTGATCCTGTCTATGCTCAAGGTGTATATCCTGAACTCATGTTTTATGCATTTGGAAATAGGGATTCAACAGTAAGCTTACATATTTATATTAATCACTGCTGCTGTTTTTAGCCCATTTGCTTCATGAAATGCTCATATATAACTATGATTAACGGAGCCAAGGCACAGTAGTCTGACCTACAACCCAATCCTCCAAGCAGGTCTGCATGAGCACATCATTTTTGCTTTGCCTTCTCCACGAAGGCCACCAATTGCCCTATTTGCACTGGCTGATGGTGTCTCCCCTGAAAAAAATCCCTTTTCCACCCTGAAGAACAGCAAGACTCCCCTTCCCTTATGCACCTTCACCTGCAGGGTTCTCTGGGGCCAGCAAAGACCCCTGCAAATCAACTGGGCCCGAGGCAGCATGAGGTTAAAGGCCTCGCTAAAGGGATAAGAGTGCAATAGAGTCACCGGATTAAGACTGATGTCTGCCTTGCAAGGGAATTTTTTTTTTTTTTTTTTAAAGACACAAAGATTGCATGCAGGATTTGCAGTATAAACCCCTGATTATGACATGCTGTCTTTCATCTGAAGATCTCCAGCCAAAATGTTAGCAAGTTAACGTTAGCAAAACGTTAACAAGTTACCCTGGTGGGCAGGGTTTGGCTTCTGTGCTGCAAGACGCAGAACTGCAGATGAGTGAGGAAAAACAAAACAAAACCTAATTCAGAGACACTACTAGAGACCCTGCAACCCTCATTTCCCCAAGCACAGGTTTCTGTTCACCCTTCCTTGGTTCCTTTTGGATGGGGACTGTTCAGTCCTAGCTCTCTCACCATGAAGGCTCCAACCGGCAGGCAGGACTCAGACAGCACATCTATAAATAGAGCCCAAATAGCTCCCCTTTACTAAAGAAGTGCATTAGCATAAGCTGGTTTTAAATCCATCTCTCAAAAGACCCGTCTAGGTTTCCTTGAGAAGTGTTAAAATATTAATAAAGCAACCAAAGACACTTCCAAGCTTGTTGTTAAATTCTTCTCCAAAGAAGGACCCGAGCCTTGTGAAGGGTTTTTTTCCCGGGTCCTAGGGTGATCTGCGTTTGAAGGCAGCCCCGATACCCGCTCACGCATTTTCGGAATACCTGCAGAGATTTGCATTCTGCTTCTAGATCAATTAACACAACAATTTTCACATCAAGGCTCACTGGGCAGCAGCCCATCACAGGGGACAAAATGAAGGCCGAGGGGATTTTTATCATTTAGCGAGACCATGCGCGCCGCTAACCACATCATCAAGTATTCCTAATCCCAGTAGCTGTTAGACAAATGATGATATTTTGTGCTATATCATTTCATCCCGTCCCATCCTTGTCTTCCAGCTGCTGTCCAAAAGTGATTATGAATAATGGAGCTATAAAAGCCATTCAATAATTAGAAGATTCATTGGCCATATGCCAGCAGTGACAAAAGAGAATGATTTATGTAAAGCAAGTATGTCACATCTGCCAGATCACAGTTTCATTACTCCTGTGGCTCTAAGGTCAGAGTTTAACACTGCTCCAACAGCCATTTGTCATGGGGCTGCTGGGGGGAGACACCAAATATATCATCGTGGTTTTTTACTTGCTTTCTTATTTTAAGTACAAGAACCAACAAATAAATAAATCCAGTACCTACTTCTGTTATTCCAGGCCTCTGTTATTCCTTTGAGGTCAAAGGTACAAGGAAGGATATACAGTAAGACACAAAATACTGCTGGCTGGCAAGAGCTCAAATAAGATCATAGAGCAAAAATATTCTATTTAGAAGCCTTAAGTATCCATACCAATCTGTAAACTCAATATAATCTAAGCATGTTCCACCTTCCAGTCAGCCATGAAATGAAGGTACCTTGTAAACCCACAACATGTTGGCAAATTAATTGCTACTGTATTTTCCTAACGCAAAGAAACTTATAAAGCTTTTATGGCTCAGTGTGCTTAAAAAAAAGAAAAACTTAAACATTGCACCCAAGGTTTAGCCTCACAATTAACATGGCTCAGCAGATACCCGATTCCAATTTTGTTTTGCAAGCAAGCAAACAGGTTAATGCATCTTTCTGAGTACAAATGAGTCCCCCACAGTCCAGGCATTCAGATGTCGCATATAAATGGCCCAACAGCCTCGTTTACAATTGCAGTGGTCACTTTTGCACTGATTTGGATAATCCCTGTTGAGAGGCTCCTGCGCAGAGAGCCCAGGTGGGATCTTCGCTGGAAATGCCACCTACATCCCCAGTCTTCCTCCTATTCAGTGCCCTCCTGCAAGAGCAGCTCTCCGGATGGATGAAAAGTAACAGCAGCGTGCAGGCTGCGATCCTGCTTTAACGAGGAAGTACCAGAACCAAAGCAAAACGACTGCCGGCGCCTCACCTACCTTCCTGGAACAGAACATAAAATACTTTCCAATTTTTATGCCTAAACAACAAAGCCACATCCATTGCAAAAGCCTTCCAGTGGAAGGAAATTATGATAAGCTAGAGGGGTGTACTACAAAAAACTGCATAAAGTTACAGAATGAACTTCCTACACAGCAATAAAACTCAGCTTTGATGGAGCACGCGTAAGACTCCAGCAGCAGCCGCCCAGCTGCTGAATCAGCAGAGATCGCTTCAGCACGGCTAGTAATTCCTGTCTGGAGAATGAATAACACTTGTTACTTTATTGCTAACAGAACGTCTTAAAATATTATTGTAGGTGTAAGTTGTGGCCCAAGGAAGCCGCATTCGCCGCAGGCAGCGCTCGCAGGGGCGCGGGGCCGACGCGCTCCTGGCACGGCCCCTCGCTCCCAACCCGCCCGGCTGGACATGCTGAAGGGGCAGTTCAGCATCTGCAGCTGCACAAAAGCACTTAGCAGGTTATAAATCCCTGGCAAAAGCCTTCTGTGAGCACCTAGCCTAATCTCCTGTATTCGCAGGGCACTCCACCTTATCCTCTACACGTTAACAGGACTCATATTTCTAGTGTAAGCTCAAACAAATAGTCTTTTGGATGAGACAGGACAAAAAAAATAATGTAGTGCTCCAGCTCAGAGGCAGAAAAGAAAAAAAAAGTGTCATTTGTGCATTGGCTCGAACATTATGAGTGCCTGTGATAAACACATTTGTGTTGCCCCCAGCCCAACCTCCTCCTCTACGGACCTGCCGTGTCTCCATTGCCTGGAGGTTTCAACCTGGATGAGACCTTCCCTCAGCCTCTTGTTTAAAGGCTGCTATGATATAAAATCCCCTTCACCAGCCTGGGCTCCGTTTTCCTGATGCTTCAAAAGGAAAGCTTGGCTGTGCCCAGAGTTGTCACCCAAGTACTACTGTGTGAAAGACTGGAGAAAAAGTATTTTTCTACCTCAAGAAGGTGCTTTGGGAGGTAATTGTCTTGCTGCAGCTGTTAGCAATTTCCATGCACAAGAGTCCTAGTTTGAAGCAAAGCAGCAAGGAGGGATACGCAGGTGTTTCCTGCTCAAATCATTTGACATCTTGTATGTCCACATAGAGAGCATCTTAGTGCTTAAGTTTTCTTTCTAAAATGAAAAAACTCTATGATAAACCACAATACCAAGCATAAGCCATGCATGCACTAAACCTAACACAGCATAGCTCAAGGAGAAGGTTGGAGTGGAAAAAAAGAACAACGTAAGGGCCTGTTTTCAATGAAATTTGGATTAGCATCATCCTGAATAACACAGTTCTGGGATCAGATTGCTGTTGGAAGATTAGCATCATCCTGAATAACACAGACAGTTCTGGGATCAGATTGCTGTTGGACCACAGGCCTAAGTCAACCAGCTGCAACATGAACATCACGTTCACAAACGCTTCCTGGTGGCAATGACGTTAAAGCAAGGCCCAGAGCAAGGCCCCAGCTCTTCGAAACTTTGCTTAAAGTCACATCCAGAGGTGAACTTTGAGGAGCAGAGTCACTGCTCCCAGGAATGCATTTTGTCTGGCGCACAAAGGCGCTGCTGTGCCGGGCACGGCGCGCTCCCCTGGGAAACGCGGAGAGGAGCAGGAAGCCGTCATTAGCGGCAAAAAGCGTTGACGTTGCCACGTAGGCTTGAGAGAAAAGAAGAAAAAAACCCTCCTACACATGCAAAATGAATACAGAATGCAAGCATTGTAACAGGGCCGGAGCGCGGGACGGAGCCTCTTCCAATGCACAGCCGGGCAGGATGCGGCTTGGGCAGCTTCACCATCAACAAGGGCAGCCTGCGCTTCCAGGGATGCTGCATCCCAGGGATGGGGATGCCAGGGGTGATGCCTACACGTCAGCCACCAACAGCACTTGTCACAGGTACCCGCTCTCCAAAACCACCTTGCAGCCTGGATAAGGCTGCACTGCTGCTTTTTCCTAGCTCCAATGCAAAGCAGCCAGCAAGAGGGTCCTCCTCTGGGAAGAAGCTAACCACGAGAGCTTAGGCAATGGATGCAGAGCAGAGGGCAAGGAAGAAAGTCTACATCAGCAAGAGGAGGAAAAAAATAAAAATAAAATCAGGATGAAAAGCACTCGGAGTCTTTCAGTCAAAGGCAACAACCCGTTTCTGGAAATTAGATGCATATCTCTGCATGTCTCCCAAAAGAAGTTACCATATGTTCTAAAAGTAGGATATAATATTTGAGCTGTAAAAGCCAAATCAGCTTGAGAAACAGACGGCATTACAATGCTTAGCAGAACAAGCCCCACATAACAATATGCCGACAAACTCATTTTCTAGAGCAGTCCTGGGAAAATATTTGCAAGATCTGCAAGACGTTCTCCTAAATACAGGATTAGATTCTTCCCAAAAAGTGAAGCAGGTGGCGGGGAGGGAAACATACCAATATTTAGGGATTTTGAGCAGCTATTCATATTCTTTGTTTTTTGCTTGCCCTTCTTCCCAATGTAAGCATTGATAGTGGGTTTGGGGACCTTATTTTGGCTCCGATCTCTAACTCCTTCAGCAGCCACGCTAGCTCCTTTTCATCCTCGCTCTTCCTTGACTGCTGGAGGGACAACCTCCCACGGCGCAGGCAGGTCACCTCTGAACACTGATCACAGCATTACAGGCTCTGCCCTCTCCGGCTCCCAGGCAGGCGTCAATACTACCATCCTCCCTGCCAGGTAGCAGGCACATAAAATCCACTGCGATAAAGCAACGATGCTCAGGCCATACATACACACACTAAATGCACATATTGACCCAACACTAGAATTTTGACCTGGTTCCATTTTTTTTCCCCTCATCTTCACTGCGAAAAATTTGCTTTCTCAAAAGAAACCCAATGAAAAAGCACACAGAATCATTATGGTTGGAAAAAGATCTTTAAGATCATCAAGTCCAGCCATAAACCCATCACCACCATGGAAAAACCCTGTGTCTCAGCACCCGCTGCTGGGTCGCCCAGGCTCAGCACGTTTGGATGATGCAGATGAACCAGGGTCTGAGCAAAAGGACAGAAACCTGGCAGTCCCTATTCCCAACACACACCTTTATCCCAAGGAACACTGGCTAATTCACTGACCTGTTCCAAGACACCCTCCAAATTGAGCCACGGAACAGAAGCAGAACCAGGACCTGCTGCAGCCTCAAGCTGTAGGTCTTGATCCTACTACATGTTTTTCAGAGCACCCAACTGATCCTGATCTAAAGGGAAACTTTTGTTTCTTCTCTCTCCAAGTATATGTTTTATGGTCGTAAGGAAGAGACCCCAAACCACTAACATGCACTGAATACATAATGTACACAGCAACGCACTTCGCGATTTAGCAAGTCACGCTCTCAAAGCTGAAAATAATTACAAGCCAAAGCTGTCGAGGGGGGGAAAAAAATAGGCAGAAAAATGTGCGTACCAGTTGGGAGCAGTTTAAACACACTTTATAAGAGGCTCAAGAAGCCACAAAAATGAAGCCAGAAGGTCACCCGGGTTAACAAACCAACTTCGTTTGCGGGGAAAGTGATTGCAACTTTTTCCAATTTCAGATGGTAGACAGAGGAAAAACAAAATCTAAAAAAGAGCACAAAGCCCAATTAACTATTCTGACTGCAAATATTTGCATTTTATTTTTAGTCTACCATTGGAATAGTTTCCAGGGATACAGAATATTCTCTGACCATGAGGAAAATACTGTGGCAAGTTTGAAAGTTTATCCTGAAAAAATAATGCTCCAGTTAAAGGACCTTCGTAGCATCCTGACTTATAACTTGAGCTGCCACCTTAAAGGCTCTTTAGTAACAGCAGCTAAAATAGCGAAACACTCGCATTCAGAAACCAAAAACTAAATGAATCAGAACAGCTGTGTTCACCACCATAAATGTAATACCTCATACAGAGCAAGTTTGGCATAAAAAATGGCATACATGAAAAAAAGCTTACTAGGTTCTGTAGCAAACATCTATTTTTTGTCTTGGTTGCAGAGACTTGTTTCTTAATGTGTATAAGACTGCCTGTATCATGTTTCTGTCACCCTAAGTTTTCCCCCCAAGAAACAAATATGAACATTACAGATGGTAAAAACCATATTTTCTCCAACAGGAAATAAATGTTTATGTGTGGCATATAGCGAAAAATGTATTTCTAGAGACAATAGCTACAAGATTTAGATTTATTAGCATAAGGCAGGAATTTTTAATGGAAAACACATTTTTGGGGGAATAAGAAGTTTAATTACAAAGAAATAGCATATAAATGGCTCCTTCAGATGTAAAGCAGAGCAGTTCTGCAACAGACCAGGACATGGTCTCTTTTGGTGAAAAACAGAGCTGTGGAATAAAGGAAGAGGAGGTCGACTGAAGCACATGGCAAGGTAGAAGCTTTGCCTGCAGTGCTTTTTGATCAGAAATTTTCTGAAATTAAGACATTCTGCAGCAACAGTGCACTTCTGCAGAAATGAGATGCAGTTTGGGTGGCACCTTTTCACGTTACATCTTAACTCACCCGGTTCCCCTAGCCCCGGCAGCAGGTTCGTGAGGATCCCGGCTCCAGGGAAACTCTTTAGTCCACTCGCCCCAGACCTCTCATTTTCTCAGAGCCCCCAGGAAATCTGGTGAATCCATAAGCCTCATTTTGACTTGCCTTATTCCATCAGGTCTTTGCAGAGGAGCAAACAGGTAACCACACACCAACCCCTGGGAAAGGAGCCATTTACAGAGGCAGATTTAAATACAGCCACAGAGCACTCTTGCATGCAGAAGAAACAGGGATCAAGGACACCTCCAAAACAAAGTTTTTCTTAGTTAAGAATAAAACATTGGGTTTTTTGCCCACTTGCCTGGGCCCCAGCAAAGCCTTCCTTGGGTGCCAGATCTGCACAGCCACAGGCATCCCACACTAAAAACCATTAACTGGAAAACCCAAGTGCAGAAGGCATGAAAATAGCAGTCACCCAGTTTCAACATGGGAACCAGCACGGGTTTCGGTTCCATTCCACTGCTGTTCCCAGCTACGGTGGCTTTCCAGCACATCCACAAGGAATGGTTCTGGTGAAAGGTGAAGCAGGGATGAAGTGTTTAATCGGGGTCTGCTGCTGGCGAGGGCTTCACAGGGTTTTGCAGGATGCAAGAACTGCAGAGCACGGCTCTGCACCCGCTTTTGCCATTTAAGTGCTGCCTCTCCAGGCTCAGGGCTGTTGCCAATTCGCCTTTCTGCCAGCAAATCCCTGTGCTCAAATAGCATCCTTATAGCAACTGCCGCAAAGCCACCTGATTTCCTAATTCTTTTCTGAAGCATTTTGATGACCCAGCTACAGGCAAAATGCAACAGCAAGCAATAAAAATCAACATTAAATGGCTAAATACTAATTCTTCCTCCTTAACTTTAAAAATTGTTGTTATTTTTTGGAGCCCTCTCCTTGTACTTTTGCAGTTGCTTTGCTAACAAGCATTTTTCTCCTCCACTTTATCGAATGCATTTGAAGTTCTTTTATACAGTGATTCTGAAATGGAAAGCTCTAATCAGCTTAGCCTCAAATTCATTTTATGCTGCTCTTTCTTTTAGGAGTGCACAGTTAAAGCTGCAAAGGTTCTGCACAGCAAAGAAGGGTTTATACAACACAGGTGCCCTGGAGCCCCTTGGGCTCAGTCTACAGCTGGAAAAGAAAAGATTTTGGAGCTAGCAAACAGTGCTGTATGACCTAGCAGGAGATGCACAGAAGCACAGTATGGGCCCTGGACATCTGCCCAGTGAATATTCCCAGGGTTTATGACATGCTCCGGGGCTTTGGAAAGCCCTGCACCCACTAAGTCTTTGGGAGTTGTCTACAAGAGGCATTTTTTTGGTTGATCTTCCCTCCTTAGGCATGGACTGCTACATATTTAAGCTTTGGAGACCTTTGGGGTGCTTTGGGGATCTTTCCATGGGTTGCTGCCTTCCCACCACTGCTCGCACCAGCCTCCGCCGCCAACGGGCAGACGCTTCCGTGTGGGCTTGCGATTCATCCATCCCCAATTTGCGAGCCATTTCCAAGGAACTAGGCTTCCCAGCAATCAATGAGAAAATAACCTTGTTAGCAAATAAGCCAAGGTTCTTTTAAATTAATCAGTTCTTTTTCATCCAAACAGCACAGATAATGAAAAAGATGATGACATTTTGCCTGACCTATAAAGAGTAGAGTTTCTATTTTAAGCTCTCCTTCAGTAAGGGTGCCAGGATGATTATATTTTGTTTACCGGACAGAATAATCTCTTATTTGTTAAGGCTTGGGTGTAATTATACACAGTGCAAAATTTTATCTTCCATTGTCTTAATTATCATCCGGAGGGTTGAAGAAGGAGACGCCACCATGGAACAAAATGAATATTTATGCTTAAAGAGACAGCACTCGGAGCCCTCCTTCCCCACGTGCTTTTAGTGATACAACAAACTAGTCGCTTATACCCCATTTAGCAGTCACTGGCTTTTAAGCAGCACAAAGACAACCTTTTGAGGACTCCCTCCGTTCCAGCCTGCTCCCGTGCCAATGTTTAAATAATTTTTAAGTGCTTGTCTTCAATGCAAAAGGAGAGTTGCGGTTGCCTTTTTCACTCCATTTCAGGTCATGCCTATTTTAAAGCCAGGTGTGTGGGCATCTAATAAGCACCACCACATCCATTTTGTTGGGGGGTATTTAAAACCCGCCCCCAAAGGCATAATTCTGTCCTAGCAGCTCCAAATCCAATCAAGTGCATTAACATTATGCCCACCTAAGCAACATTCAAGATATTAAAACATTCATCATCAAGGACTATACATTGCAAGCCTGGATACACTGAAGGACAGGACAAAACAAAGCCCATGCTATACACGGGGGTACCACAAACATAACAGGCCAGAAGCAGCAGGAAAAATCATTCCTCAAAGTCTGCACATGCCCAAGAGCTTTGGGGCTGCTACCTGATCCGACTAACTCCTCTCTTAAACATTCACCAGGTAGAATTAGAGATTACTAAAGCAAGCAGCAGGTTTTGAAAGGTATTAATTGTCTAAAAAGGCAAAAAAAAAAAAACCCACACAAACAAAAACACAACACACTTCACACAGAAAAGTGCAAGTTTGGTGCTAATCACCCCAGAACTGGGCCTGGTCTTTCTGTCCTCAGCCAGGGCCTCTCCTGGGAAACAACCCACTCTCCTGCCCATCTCACACAAACACTAAAAGAGAAACAGGAATATTTTGTACTTATAGGACATTCATATCCAAAGCACTGATAAGTAGTGATCAGTATTTGCAAAGCCATCCCAAAACATCCTTCTAAAAATGAACAAACAAAACAAAACACACATGCACAAAAATCTGAAACACCAAGCTGACAACCAAGAAAAATATAATTCAGGATTCAGCTAAGGTGATTGAGGAAAATATATCTGATAAATGATCAAATCATACTGTGTGGCAGATTGGTGTCTACTAAACAGAAGGACTGAAGAACTCCAACACTCCAGTATGATGGCTATAAATCAGCATTTACCAGAATAAGCTATTTATGCAAAGTATTTATGGCCATGACAATTCACTCGCACTAAGTGAAAAAGCAGAAAAAAATAGAAATTAGTTAAAAGGCAAATGCAACAGAGACCTATTGACACAGAATCAGAATGAGAAGAATTGAGTTCAAGACATGAGAACTTTACTACTATAATGTTCTTATAAAGCCATTTCTCCCTCTACACTATGATTTTTTCCCAAAAGACAGATCTAAAGAACTCATTAGCACCAAGAAAAATGAATCGGGAGTTACTGAAAAGAAGTCACAAAATATGCATCATATTATTTGAATTAATATTTCCTGACAGAAAATGCCTTCACTAAAAGTATACCTCTTATCTCAGCCTCATTGCTCCAAGGAAAAGCTGTTTCACAACGCAGCTCATACAGAAATTAGGAGTATAGAGACAAGGTGTCTGCCTACTTAGATGACCACAAAAAAATACCTTAGAATATTAAATGTATACGTAAGCACACACCAAGCTTAATTCCCTTATTTTGGGCCATGGTATATTTCTGATAACAAAGAACATAAAGTGACAAACCAATAGAGATAGGTTGTCAACATGAATTCCCTATCCTACCTTCAGCTCCCCAATAAACGTGGAAGGAAGCAAAGTCCCAATCCCTCAATGGATTCTCAGATAGCATGGGAAGCACTTTTGCACTTACATGTTCAATATGGTATGTGCCACAGTGCTGTGGGGGAACCAAAAAGAGAAAACAGCATGACCTGTCATCACTTCCAGCTTCATTGAGGAAAATATTTTGGATGTAGAGCACTGAATGGCAGGAATTTAGGAGGACAAGAGGTTGGATTGACACAAAACAGACTAACCAAGATAATTCTTGCTGTTTATTTAAATACCCAGTGACCCCAAAAAACCATGGCAGAGGGTGTGATCAAGACAGGTACATCAGGAGGAGAGGCAGCATTTGAATAGAAAGGACACAGACTTGGGTTTATTTATTTATTTTGTTGTGAGAGAGATTGGATATGATATTTTTCAAGTACCTGAAATGAAGCCATCCACTTTCCACTTTCTTCAAGTTGAGGAACGAAACTTCTCTGGAGAACAGCCTTGTACCTGCGCTAACTTTTTCAAAACTGTAGTCAAATATTTAAGAAAAAACAAGGATAAGGAGACTCCTAAATATCCCCCTGCTGTGTTTTCTCACATGACTGAAGAAAAAACAATTGAACTGGCCCATTGCAGCCAGCACCAGGCCCAGCAGCCAGTTGCTTTGCTGGATGGAGGCTGGAATCACCACGGAGAACAGCCAGTATATCAGGAGTTGCTGTTATTATCATCTATAAAGTGCAGACCAAAATCAGCTCTTCTACAAGGAAGCACAGTTCTAGAGTCAGACATCACACAAAGCAGCCCCACTGAAATCAAAGGGAATTAAACATAAAATAATAATAATAATGAAGGGAAACCAAAATAAAAGTCTGCTGCAGCAAAATGAAACAGCAGGACCACTCATATGGTCTGAGGCACAAAAGGGGAATGTGCTCCAGTCTCAAGGCTGGAAAACAAAGTAAAAAAGACTAGAAAGATCCTATCTTCTACAGTACATCTTAACCAAGAAGTCAGAATAAAGTCAAAAATGCCACTAACAAAAGGATGCAGAAAATGACTAACATCAGTTTGAAACAGTTTCTTCCCATTTTAGAATTGAAGTCACATCCATTACCTCATTGCCAAAAAGAAACCCACAATGCCATGATGTTAAGCTCATTTAACATATATGGTGACTACAACCTGTTACATATTACCACAACGTATCCTTAAAACTACACCAGGGAAGTTCTCATCATTTTCCATTTGAAAATCTTTGATTTCAGGACAACACACCAAGTGCATGTGGACAAAAGGGAAGGAGAAAACAGCCCACATGAGACCATGCAGCTCCCCAAGCACAAGCGTTTCCCCACTCTCAGCCTTGGAGAAGACATTTCTGAAAATAGCATGGCCAGCAGCAATTGTACAGGGCACACATCAGCCCAATAATATTTTGCCAACACATTTACCCATTTAAATCCGATCCCCTCAGTGTGGTTTTATCACGTGGCAGGAAAATGATTCATCATGCTATAAATTTCAAGACCCATGGACAGGATGGTGCATTGAAATGCACGGGCCAACCATGAAAATCTTAAAATCTGTCAACAAATGAAGCTCATTTGGAATAAATTGAATACAAAGGGCAGCTATGAAACCACACGGTGTAGAACAGCGGGGAATTGGTGGTACGGCATGAACTTGAAAGTGACTGTCAATGTGGCATTTGGTGTGATTGAAAGCCATACAAACCAAGGGGTCTCGGGGCCAAGCACAGTTGTCAGCTGGGGTGGGAATCCAGAACAACCACATAGTTTCCAGATTCAGTATGCAGCAAAATGAGAAAGTGTTTGGAGAGGCAGAGGCAAGCAATATCTGGTAAGGGAACAGAATGAACTAACATATGGATTACATCTTTGCTTTTTCATAAAGCCCCATTGCTTTGCTTCCTCGATAATGAACAAAATAAATTCAGTTCACCTCCTAACGTGGAGCACACCATCATGCTCCCAAAATGCATATTGGGAGTGCCACTTTTTTTCTTTCCCCCGCCTCCACTCTGCAATGACAGGGAACGAACCACCCTCCATCCAGCTCCACAACTGAGCAGAGGAAGATGCCACAATCCAGGAAATATTACTGGAGACACTCGCTGCTAGCAGAAGGGCAGTGCTTCTGATCATAAGTCTCCCCCACTACACGCACGTTCAAAAACCTTGAAGGTTCAGCTGCTTGCACTAGTCACTCAAAACTTCAGAACACCATCGTGAGGTTGTATGTAGTATATGGCCAATGCTATAGCAATTGGAGCATTAACTTAAGGGATTCTGCAACCTTAGGTTAACTTAACATAAACCAGCAGATATGCACAGCATCATTAAAGCAAAATCATCAATCCCCCTCCTTTTCCAGGACAAAACTTGCTGCTACCCAAAACAACAGGCCAAGACATATCCCAGCTCTCCTAAGATGCTGATTCAGAGCCTACTGCCTCAAGGACTTTTTTTACTTGAAGCAACCTTCTGTAAAACTTGCACCAATTTTTTCTTCTGTAATGCAAACTGTCAAGTTCTGGATTGCAAACGCTCAGTTTCCCACATTTCATTTGCTTTATTGCAGGCAAGGGGCTTTGTCAGGTTGAAGCATGGCCGGGTATGCTTTGCTTGTCATTTTAATTCACCACTGGTTGCAAGAGGAGAACTGCTCCTTTTCTGAAGCAAAACATCAGAAATACTCTGTAGCTTCTGGGAAAGCAGATTGAAGCTGGATTATTTCAGTTTTGCTGCAATGCCATCCATTTACAGTAACAGAAGCACCAAGCAGTTGAATTTAGGCAGCCAGCGCACATACATCAATATACTATTTAATATTCTTTTCATCCCACTTCTAAGTGCATTTGATTTCTTTGATAGCTTCTTGACAATACTTTTTCATTACAGTCATTATCTAAAAATCATTTAATTTTTTTTTAATACACATAACTTACTGTGAAGCCAATGAAAATAATTGTTAAAGCCACTCAGGACAGGACACAATGGTCTCCGTGAGTTCTACCACCTAAACAGGCTCTGGGAGCTGCAGGTTGGGTGAAAAAAGGATATTCAGGACACCAGAGGTATTCATAATCAGAGAAGTTTAGTCTTCTCCTTTTTTAGTAATGATTTCACCTAAACAAGCCAAAGATTTTCAGTCTGCACTGAATAAGCAGCACTGGTTTAGATCTGCAATCTACAAACAGCCCTGCTTTGATCTGCACTGTCCCAAGGCTGCTCTCTGACCCTTCTACCTATCTGAAACACAGACAAAAGCAAAGAAATCAAGTTAGTGAGAAACTGAGATCCCAGTGAGACTCTTCCCTATATAACGAGATGATTGTTGCATCATTGACAAATGCAGAATTTAAAATAATTTAAAAAATGAGGCTTTGGTTATGAAATATGCTAAGCAAGAACCAAAAGTGATTAAATCCAAGCAACACTAGAGAAATGGTTTACTTTGCATTTGTGAAGTGTTCTTAAGTCATTTACATTGCAAGTGCAGAAACATCTCTAACAACTGTACTAAAAGCCTTGACTTAAAAATTCCCAGATCTGCCTTGCTCTCCTAGATGGCTGTGAAGAGAGTCTAGGCTGGAGTCTAAGCCTGAGCCCAGGGGAAATGCCAAGTAGATGGAGAGAGAGGAGAATAAGTAAATAAATCAGGCTTAGCACAACACCAGCAGTTTAACTGATACAGAACATATTTGGAACAGAGTAATCTATGGATAATATCTGTTTACTAAATAAACTCAAGGCTTATAGGAATATCTCTGCAGGACTTCGTCAATATAACGATTTTTTTTGCTTTTGTGAGCAACTCAAGCTTAATATTATACGATAGTTGCAACTGATTACGTTACTATCAAGGTTTAAACCTACAAAAGATGAAAAATATCACTAATATTCTTCAAAATGAGACATGAAATCCTTTTCAGCCAAAACAGCAGAGTCATTCTGGGACATCCTCCGTAGTAGCAAAGCAACACCCTTATGGTTAAAGGCATCAGCAAGTTCATTCAGCAGCTGTACCTGCATCTCCAGCTGAGCACGTGGGATGCTCCTGGACTCGGGGATGTGCCTCTCTATACTATTAAGCTGTTTCGAGGTCTTTGGCACAATTGGCCTGTGCCAGCGAGCATTTTCCCACACAATCGTAGGCACAGTTTGAAAGCTGGCACCATTTCCAGGCCGATGGGAATGCTTTGTAGGTTAGGAGATTTTTAACAGTATGGATATGGGTCATCCTGTATCAACCAGCCTCAGCCTAAACATTCCCAGACACAGCACAGAGGTAACCTCTAATAGAGCATTCATTACTAATTATTTTATTGCAAAAGCTCTCAAGACACTTCACAGCATAGAAGACTCAGAAGTATTTTTAAATAAATTCTAAGCGTGTGCAATGGCAACCGTTTCCAATATTTATCTCCTAGAGTGTCCTAGAAATTCAAGCTAAATAAACAAAAGCTTGCATCATTCAAAGCACTGATAAATAGCTGCTGAGAACTTCAACGCTGCTGATACACAGAGCTTACAGAGGCAAAGGCATTTATATTCTAAAGCTACATTTGTAAATTGTTCAAGCATCACACCATGACAACAATCTTATAGGATAAAGTAATCTTTAATAACAGGGAGAGTAAGTCTATATTCATGCTTCTTGCTTCTAACAAGCATCAAAGCCAAATGTCCATGTGACTCCACGGCAGCTTCTAAGCACTAAATTTAGAGCCCTAATGCTACCAGTCCTCTCATATGTGAGTAACTTAGCACAGACAGGTTGCCTCACAGAGCTTCTCCCCATTCATTTTCCATACCCAATACCTCAGGATGCTCATTATGGACACATACGACATCTTAATATATCCTATTAGCACCCGTGGTGCTCCAAGCAGAAGTCGGCCCAGGAGCAATCTGCACAACCACGGATTTTCTGGCCATGCTAAACTAGGCCAGACGAGAAGCACTTCCAAGTGGAGGCCCCGGGGAGGATAATGAAGGAAGCCCTCTATGCCCTGGTTCCTCCTCAAGCAGTGCAGATGGATAGCGTACATATAGAACAACACGCATCCCGTGGGATTTCCATCAGCATATCCCAGAGAGCTTCCCACAAAAGGCAAAAGTCCCTCCGCTTGCTTTGCAGATTGGCGAGGAGCCACATGAGTGACACTAAACTGCAGGGTTGGTTTGACAGACTGTGAACCCAGAACAAGCATCCCATCCTTCTCCACATCTTCCTCCGGCAGGAAACGTTGCCTCCTCCGGACCCCAGCCCAAACAAAACCCCAGGCTCAACCCTGCTTGAAACAGGAGCTAAATTTCTCCACCACTAAATGTCAGAATCCAGAAAACTAGGAAATTGCAGGGCCTTCAGGAGCATGGGTGCTCCTGGAGAACAGCAACCTCTACTACAATAGAGGCAGCTACAGGAAAAGGAGAAAAAAAAAGAAAAAGAAAAAAAAAAAATCAAATGGCTTTTTTTGCAGCCAGCCCATGAAAAGAATCAAACCGTAGCAACAAAGAGACGAACTTATTACCATGGTTATTGCTGCTATTTCTAGCCAACGTGAATGGGCTTTTTAGGCTTTCATAAGAGAATTTACAGACTCTGGGGCAAGCACACTGTTAGTAATTGCAGTTGCATTCTGCCATTTGAGTATTTTTGGCAATTGAACTGTCAAAAACCATTTGATAGAAAAATGTCTCCACATCATTAGTGCCAGCAAGGAGGATATTATGTGCCAAAGTATGAAGTTAAAAGTACTTCTGCTCTTACAAGGGAGCCTTCTGCAGCTCTTGTAGCTCAAACCCCAACGACCTTCCTTGGAAGGGCTCGTTGGCCCTTCACAGGACTCCAGTTGCATGTGCTACCAGGTCCTTCCAAAGGGCTTTTTGGTTCTGCAAGGCAAAGCATCACTGTTTCTTATTCAACCCCAGTTGCTACCAGCCCCCAGAAGCCTCCGTAATGTTGCGGACAACACCACTCCTCCCAGAATAAAGCTGCAGCCTCAGTTCTCCCAAAATTAAGTCTCTAGCAGAAGGTTTTAATTTTCCAAACTGCTCCTTCCAGTGAGGCCAACAGGAGCCATAGGATTTGCAGCAGGTTTGAAAATCAGATTGCTAAAAAGGCCCTAGCAAACACACAAGAAGATCCTGGCGTGGAAAACCGGAAACTAAGTAGAATCACATTCCTTTAATGCTCCATCAGGATCTTCCTCAGGCTTTCATGCTTCTTTTCCAACTTAACACACACCCAACTGTCTGAAGTTTCTTCAAGTTCACTGTGTTCTTCAGCAGTTCGGCACCCAGCTCTTTTCAATTTAGAAGCTTTTAATTACACTGGGGCCACGAACACATTTTTCAAGATTTATGAATCAACAGATCTCCATTCTGAATAACTGGTTCTAATCATAATCAAACTGCTCATCTTCATTTTATGTGCTGTTTGTTCAGTCCTCTCCCTTCAATCTTGCTTAATTTCTCATCTGCTGCATAGTTGCGGACTAACAACAATTTTCTTTTAATGCGTGTGCATTCAGTAGTGAGTTCAGGGAGCTGCAATCAGCCAGAAACCCGGCCATCCCCACGTCCCGCCTAAGATGTGAATCGGGTGCTCGTGCTCCCCACTGCTCCTAGGATGTCTGTGCAAAGGGAAAATATCAGCCTTGCTTGTGTCAAATTAAAATGCATATATTATTTACTCAATTCTATGTTAAATAAAGCACTGTTATATGTTTGGATCACATAGGTAGAGCCCTGGCCAATTTTGCACCCTGCACACCTTCATCACTTGTGAATACAAGTGATACTAATGTAGAATGAAAAGATATGCAAGATTTGGAAGGTTTTTTTTATTATTTTATTTTTATTTTTTTCTCCTTTCCTACAAGAAAAAAGATCTAGCTACTGGTAACTACTCCTGCCCCTGGACCACACACGGTAACTTCTACCCATCTTCTGCTGACAGTGACTGAACACCAGATCTCTGGCAATAACTTGCCAAGTCAAGGTTGATTTAAGAACATTTCAAGCCAGGAAGGTTTTATACTGTCTTCATTGACCACTGAGGATAAAACACAATTCCTCCAAAAGAAAGATGCTGTCCCATTGCTGGTGGGATGGGCAAATCTACCCTTTTAGTGGGGATAAATGAAGCCAGGACATCCAGACACTCCAGTCAGTTCTGCCTCAAGCTTCTCACATGCCATTGACTCCATCGGCTTTAAACTTAACTTAAAATTAAACAACAACAACAAAAGTCTAACACAGGGAGCATGGTGAAGGCCGGACAGATCACCAAAGGGTATCCCTACAAGTTGTAAGAATTCATAGCTGCACAGCTGGAAGGAAGCAAGGTATCTTGCTAAAAGTTTAAAGCAGCCTGAAAAAGTTCAGTAAAAACAAATACACAAATAAGCTGCAAAGATGGTTAAACATTTATGGATATATTCAAAAACATGCAGCACAAAGCTGTGCAATTCAGATACACAGAGATACAATTAGGCTTGGGTTCTGGAGAAGAATACAAAGACAAAATTAAAATGCATAGCGCTAACTGCAAACGCTACCAAGATTATATTTTAAGCAGCAGCGGATCGAATCAAAATACATAATTCACAGTTTCCTCTTAATCCATTTCAATGTGAAATATTAATCAAGAGAAATATTTCATTCCACCATTTATTTGTTTCTCAAAAAATGTACTTCATCTCTGTCCTGCATTGCTTTGCAGGAGTGGAGGGCTCAAAAACCACTCCTTGCCAGCTTAGAAACTTTGCTAAGCACCTTCAACAACCAGATTCTGAATCACTATGAATTAGGAGCTGGAAGAGAAATGAATTTTTCCATAGAAGCAGGGTATTTTCTGCACATTTTGGATCCTAGAATGCAAGTTAGGATGCTGCACTGGAATTTTTTTTGTAATAACTTGAATTTGTTATCTCAAAGGTCAATACATGCAACGTAGTTCAGGCCAAATTCTGGGCTGCTTCATCATCATCTGCCTGTGCCCCAAACCCCCAAAAAGTCATGTTCATCTTATTTGTAAACTGCAAAATCCAGCATCATCCCTAGGATTTTATTACAAGTTAGTTACCTTGAAATATACACAGTCAAAGAGTGCTGAACACCCCAAAAAAAGCAATGAATGACTTAAACAGGATCACCATGCCAGCAGCTTTCTTTGAAATTCTCTGCATTAAAGACAAAAGTATACACAGCTCCTAAGCACTCCCAGCTCTAGTATCTTTGTGGAAATTCTCTTTAAACCATCAAATGTCAATTATGCCCCATTAAAATCGACCCTCTCTCCTTCAGTCTAGTGTCACTGCAAGATGCATGGCAATTGTCAAGTTACATTTCACATAGTCTGGAGGGAAATAAAAATCGGCATTTGAAACAGATCTTTTCAGCAATTTATTACAGTTCTCCAGACTAATACACAATCAAATACCCCACTTTGTCAAAATAGGGTGTATATACTGTTACCAGCCTACAGAAAATGATGGGGGTGACAATTTCTACTGCTCTGCACTTAAAGATCATACGTGGGGCTACCTGCGGGGCTACCACCGCACAACCCCAAGCATGTTTGAAAGATAAACCGCAATTTTTAATTTACTGCCACCAGGTTTTGGCTGAACACCCTCCTCAAAGAGTCATTTGTTGATGGAGTCTGTCTAGGCCCTGCGTGATCCAGCGCACGGGCTGCTCCGCGGGTGCTTCGGTTCTGCTGGCTCGCGCTTTGCTGAGCACCTGGCTTTGGAAAACAGACATCTGCAGCCAAGAAGGAATAGCTGATTAAGAGCCCTGTCCCAAACTAGCATGGATGTAAATGGGTTTTTTTTGCCATTTTCTCCCATCCTCATGGGATCCATCCAGCATCCAGCAGAAGAGGCCGAACACCCCTTCCTTAACCTCCTCCTCCTATCCCAAGTTATTTATCCTGTCTAACTTGAGCCCAATTACTAACTGAATCTTTGACATGACAAATGTGCCACAGTTTCTGCCACTCTCTCAAGCAGAGCTAAAAGGAGGAAACTCCAGCACGAGGGCAGGGCATTCAAGGAAAGAAAAAGCAGACACTGCTTAGGGCAGAGGAGACAGTGGAAGAAAAAAAATCCCAGAATTGGACCGATCATTTAGTGTTTATTAATTTAACTTTCAATTCCTCATCCACCAGCCTAACTCAGGGATGGCCATCAAAAAAGCCATTTATCAGAGTCTTGCTTCAGATGTTCTTAATGTACTTAACTACAATCTCACACACACAGTGTGATTTGGATAAAAATCTTGTAATCTAATCAATCAGCTAATTCAGCTGCAAGTCAAAAAGAAAAAAAGCAAACTGCAAAACTTTTCATATTTCTCTCAAAAAATAAATCACTATCTAATGGATTGCTAAATTCACACAAGTAAATTACCCACAGATAATTAAGAATTAATAGACTTCTGTGATCAGAGGTTGCAAATCATAATGAGCTGACTAGGAGATTATGGAAGAGCTTTTCCATAAAATAAATTGAAATACAAGTGCTCAGCTCACTGTATGTGAAAAGCTAATAAGGAATATCACAAATGAAGTCACATTTACTCATTCTCTCCACAGCATGTGAAGATTTTATGCAGACCATAGCCCTATTTCTGTATTTGTTTACACTGCAACGCTACCACCTTTTTGTCGTTAGCATTAGCCAGGAGCAATGAATCAACCTTTAATACCAGCAACGACTTCAGCAATTTCTCATTATAAACATGTTATCTCAGATCTGCAAGATGAGAGCTTGCACATGAAAAGAAGCTCAAGACTTGCCCACATGCAAAAATCTCATCTATCAAGTTTAAAGAGAAATCATACACTGTCTATGGGTATAAACTTCAAGGGTCTATGCTCAAGGTGCCCAAAGCATCACCCCAGTTCCTAGTCCCTCTCTGGCTCCCTATGGTCCTGCGACCTTCTTTGGAAGCACGGCCAGAACCACAGAGCCACAGGGCAAAACCAGCAGCAAACAACCAGAGATTCCTTCATGGTCCGACTAGGAACCCAAACCACCTCCTTCTGTGGCCAAAGAGATTGGATCGGCAGAAAAGGAGGACAGGACACCCCTCTTTTTGAAGCCAGTGTGGTCTTAAAACAGCTTAAACTAAGCCCAAAACTTCATTCAAGCTGCCAAGTACCAACTCTTTCTAGCATAGGGCTGAACTAAAGTAGCCTCGTGGAAACTTGCAGACCCCACGGTATTACATGATTTTACAATATACTGCAATGCTTTCAGAAACAGGCTTATTCTTTTCTCCTATAAAATCAGGGAGAAACATTAACTTGCATTACTAAACACCACACACAGATCTTATGCAGTTTCCCCTTCTTAGGCTTCACACTTTCAAACCAAGATGAGGTGACAAGCAGTTAAAAACAGGAATTAAGAAATGTGATTTTTCCCTCATCTTTATTTTAGTCCAAGACCATCAATATTGGATGAACTCCCTTGCATGTGCAGTGCTCATAGCCACTGAATACCAAATGCTACAGGACAGGGCTTCAAAGAGAATATTCTGACATGAGCCGAGTCTTAGCAAGGCCGTCCCCAGATGGGGCTGTGACTAAGAGTCCTGCCTTGGCAGATGAGGGGTCCATATACAGCGATATAGCAAAGTGCATGAGAACATTAAGGACCAAAGGACGCAGCAAAGGTGACAGTGGCGACAGGCAGGAGAAAATCAGGCCCTTGGTGCCACTGATGGAATTGGATGTTCCTTACCCATAGTTTTAGATTCCTCCTCAGAGGCACTTGAATGTGACTATGGATAGCCTGGCATCATGGTTTACAGGCGAAAAAATACGTAATATTCACTTCAGTTCTGTGCTGGTACCCTGGTCCTTGAACTTGTAGAGGAATACACACAACACAGGAAAAACTGCCAGAAGTCAGTACTAAGATCCAGAAGTAGAATTAGTAAGGCAATTGTTATTATAAGCCTGCTATCTAACTTACTACTCCACCAAAAATTTGGAAAGAGAGCAGAATAAAAAAAAAAAACAAAAAAAAAAAACCCACCACACACACATCCAAATCCTTGCTGTATAATCTGAGATTTCTGGTTTCTACCCCCCTGTAAAATAGGCTTACGTGTGCATTGCTGCACCAGTGTGCCAGTAGGTCAGCCTTAGACGAAGCTGCTTCCAAACACAGAGCAGCAATTTTGACGAGAAAACACTTCCCAGCACCGGCAAGCACAGAACCAGCCCGGTCCACGTGAGTGCAGAAACGATCGAGACGTCACAGGAAGGACACACTGGAGTCAAAGACCTTGCTGTTTATTCCCACCTTTTCACCTGCAACAGGTTGTTTCACCAATCTGCTCTAGGAACAACTCTAAAGCACCATCTAAACCAGAAATTAATTTTCCTCCATCTCTGATTTAGCCCCAGACTAGCGTGTAGCCCAGCACAGCAACTGTCCAGAAAAGCAGACTGTAGAGTGCTGGACCTCCTTGCTCTGCACTGAAAACGCTCTCATTTCTTCTCAGAGAAGGGAAACCTCTGGTATTATTTTCTCAGAAACTTCAGTGCTGTCCAGGTGAGCCCGGCCCCCTTCCTGCCTCGTTAGACCAAGCAATCAATCCTTTACTTCCTCCTCCCCATCCATCTCTCCGGACAACACAACACGCCTGTCAAAGGAGATTTATTGCTGTAAAATAAGAGCAACTCTAATCAATGCTTACTATGGAAATGGTAGAAGTGCTATTCCTTTTTTTCCTCCCTTCTTGTGTGCATAGTGGTGCCACAAACAGTGGCAAAGCCCTGTAGATTTTCCAGAGTATAAAGTAAAAAAATCAGCTGTATTTCCAAGTCACTCCAGTCTGTTTCCCATACAAGATAACCAGAGTGGGTGACGGTCATGCTTCAGCCATACCATTTCTGAGTGCCCACCCTCAAAATAAAAGCTAACATACAGTTGTTTTTCTGCCCACTGCACCCCTCACTTGGCATTTACTGTATACTTAATGAAAACAACAGATAGGCCCTTCAAGGGCACTAAAATAGAGCAATAGTTTAGGGGGGAGGAAAAATAAAATAAAAATCAATACAGACAAGTTGTGGCTCCCTAACAAAAGCTTAACTGCTAAGAGCAGATCTGCTGCAATACAGAGCAAGCAGTAAGAGATGCTCAGGGCTCAAAAGCCAGACCCCCTCCAGAAGCTCTGGCAATAGGTGCACTGAGTTGCACCGTCTCCAGCAGCCTTTGCCCTGGCTGTGCCAGCCTCCCTGCTGGTGCTGAAGCAGCAGCAAGAGCATCTTCTTGCTAGAAACCAAGTTGGGGCTGGTTCCGTGAAAACAGGCACACTCAGCCACTGCTATTCAAAAGATGGATGGGGATGAGACCTGTTTTGACAGAACTGCTGGATCAATCCCCTTGGCAGTGAAAACTTGAACAGTATCGAGCAAGCCAAGGAAGTCTTTGGAGTGGGTTTTTGATACCTGACCTCAAGGAGATGATATTGCTAAGTCTCCAAATTCAAGACTTTTAAGTAAACTGGGTAGTCAGATATGAGATGCTCCACTCTTCTTCTAGATTCCTGGTCTTTAATTGACAGCTAAAATCATTTTTATCTTTTCCTGCTATTTATAGATATAAAAATGCATCCAAAAACTTGCACGGCAGAAAGTATAACTCAAAAATACTTTTAAATAAGCTTAATCAGAATAGATGCAACTCCATCAGCAACTTATTTTCCTGTCTGTGGCAAGTTACAAGATCTTGAATTTCATCTAGCTACTGAAGTTGAAAGGAACAGCACTGTGTTTATTCTAGTGGCTTCAAAAAAGCAAAAACAAGAAAAAAACAACAGCACACAAGTCTGACATAGCTGCAATGCGCAGATAACTTTGATTCTTAAATTCAGGCACTTGGCACTGTCCCAGAAATTAAGTGAGACTTGGGAAAAAAAATTTGAAAAAAAAATTGAACCCAAGTACCTCCTTCTGGAATGAACAGTGATTCTATCTATGTTTCTTTGGTTTATTATTTACAGTGCCTGGTATATGCATACAAATCTTCTTCCACATACCTTTTGTGCCTGTCCATATCTTTCAAGAGCTGGACACTAAGATTCTTTTTTTTTTTTTTTTTTTTTTAAATTAAAAGGGATGCCACACTGATTTTATGTGCCTGCTCTATATGGACATCTATATGGCTCTATATTCACATCTTGGGAAAACAAGACTAGTTGGAAAGAAAATAAATGGTGTGTCAGGGTTGAACCAAATACGGTAGACATACCTTCCAAGGGCTACCTACAGTTAAGCACCATCTAGCACTGAGGATGAATCTCAGATTATGCACATATCCAAAAGCATCAAAATATGTGCGTGGGGGCTGCATCATAATAGTTATTCTGTCTCTGCTGAACTACTTCAAACGACATAGCAAAATTAAATTTCATTTCAACTCACTTGATTGATCAAGTGGAAACAGCAATACTTTCAATGTTTGCAAAAGCTATCAGCAGACTGCAAGCAAAATGTCTCAGCATTTACCTTTCCTGCATAAAGAGACTTTAAAAAAAAAAAAAAAAAAAAAACTGCAAACACAAGAAACCTTTACACGAAAGACTCAAAACGTTTATTCCCTAAGACAGTAGAAAACTTGTTTCCAGCAAATGCTGACCCCAGTAAGAAAGGTCTTCAAAAATGCCATCGACTCAGACTGTCTCCAAAAATGCTCAAAACACCAAGCAGGTTTTGAAGATGTGCAGGGTGAAATAAAGCACCTCGCTAAGAAGTGCATGCACAGGAGACAGCAACGAGATGCCACATGCTCTATCCAACTGCCAGCCTGACCAGTGCCATGGGCAGAAAATAAAGCTCGAGGAGCTAAAGCATATTTATACAGGGCCACATCCGTATACTTTACATGTTAGGACACAACATGAGTAACACACACACACACACAAGGCATAATTAAAGTAAGGAAAAGTGAAACCTTTTCAAGCACAACAAGCTTGCAGTGCTCCATGCCAAACGAAACTCTTGAGGTTCATCTATTTTCCCCCCTCTTTGGGCTGACCTTCCTCTCACCTTTCCTTCAGGAGGCCCCACGTAGAAAGGCGATCCCCGAAGGCAGCGGGCTGAGGCGCTGGGCGCGCGCGGAGCCGGAGCCGCGCGCGCCGGGACAGGCCATCAATCCTGGGGGGACCGCGCGCCGGGGCTTGAAAGGCGAGCGGGCGCGAGACCCGTCCAAGAACAACACGCTTTGAAACGTGTGCTCCAAGTGGGGATTAAAGGGAGCTGCCAGCTCCGGGGAAGAGCCGAGCTCTGACTCAGCACTTCGAAGTGCGCCAGCACCAACCTCGTGGGCAAGGCCCACGCTTGCATGAGGGCCCGAGCCAGCCCTTTTGCACTTGCAGAAGGGGCCTTCAGTGCTGTCTCCAATGCTCTTGGTAAATAAACATGCAAAGCCCTGGTAGAAAGTCCATATTGAGGCTACGAGAGGAAAAAACACTCTACTGACCGTGAGGACCAAAGAGCTACTTGAAAATTCTTACAGTTGTTAATCTGCTCAGCATACCAGGCAGCCTGCTTTGATGTTCATGTCTGCTACACTTGCACATGCTTTTATTGGGGAAATTGAGTAGATTCAATGTTGATATTTGGAGTCAACAGAGCAGATTTACCCTTTGGAGTTTTCTGTAAGTCATAGATGGGTCACTTAGCCTAAGTAGCTCCTGCCTCTATGTCTGGCTCAAATTGCACCCAGCTGAGAAGCATCATATCACAGAATGCTTAAGGTTGGAAGGGACCTCTAGAGATCATCTAATCCAACCCCCCTGCTCCAGGAAAGATTCTTGAAGTGACATTCAGCAATTTGAAATTGAGACCTCATAGGAGAATTAGCTGAGCCAGCTATATTGAAATTTCCCAAACTTTGAGACCTCATTCCTATCATTTTTATTCCTCCTGAATCAGACATGAGTGGCACTACACCTAATTTACTCAAGTTTGAGTGAAAGCAGAACCCAGAGCCATTTTAAAAACACAGTCTGAACCTGACTTTCAAGTTTCCAGCGTTCCCTCCTAGAATACAGCACAGTCATTATCTTCCTCCAATCTTTCCATTATAATCCCCACACTGACATAGTTCATAAAATAGCACTAACCACAAGTCAGGAAGATAGAAGATACTCCAAATGTGTTTGATTTATTTTGAATAAGTGATTTCAGGCTGTAGACGCAGAACAGAGCCAGGCAATTACAGAACCAATATAAAAAGAAAATAACGCTTGCGACGGCAAAGCAGCAGCCAGCAGGTCAGGGTAGTCACATCCCTACCCCATTGCTTCAGATGGAAGGCCACCACCCACGTCAAAGCGCAGGTAGCCACAAAATACAGCATTTTGCCTACAACAGCCCACAAAATACATCGTCCCTCCACTCTTCCTCACCGCAGTAAAACCTTTAACCAATGTCATGTGTTTAGTGGCACAGGGCTGGCCACAAGCTGTTTTAATGTGCTGGGGACAAACCAGGAGAGGTCAAAGGCAGCATCAGGATTGTGGCTTCCTACAGTTTTAGGAAAGTTGAGTGGTTAAAATAGCCGTTATAGAATAAATTTGTAAGCTCCTAAAAAAAAAAAAAAAAAAAAAAAAAAAAAAAAAAAAAAAAAATCAAACTAGTTGCTATACAAATATGAAGAGGGCAATCTCAATTTAGGAAGATGAAGAACTGAGACAAGTTTACCTTGAATCTTAACACACTCAAGCTTATACTTAATGCATAGAAAATTCTGAAAAATACATATTTAATATTGTTAAAAGCATATCCCTTCATGAATTTGACTTACCAGACATTACAGAGAAATTACATTTTTTGTTTCTTTTCTTAATACTCGCTTTGCACAGCATGTGCATATTATGCAAAGCCCCAGCTTAGCCACAGCCAGCAAAACTTTGCTTTCAGGAAAGCTGCATTCACGCCAACTCCCATGACATCTTTCATTACACAGAGAAAACAAACAAGACAGACCAAACAACCATAATATAACATGAACTTTCAATTTCTGGTCCCCAGTTTGAAAACCTGATCATAACGTGGATATTTGAGCTCTCTTTTTCTTCCTACCAAATGCCTGAACTTGTTGGATTCTCTTGGTATTTTTAATTTTAAACTTTTATTGACTTAAGTGTTCCTTGCCAAGAATGAGAAAGAACACTTCTTGCTGAAGCTTAGTATTTAAGAAAGGTATGCAGTTCTTAGGCATATTTGACAGGCTACAGCTAAACTGAAATCCTGATATCACTCTTCAGCCTTCTGGGAAACACAGACCTCTAAGGAAGGATGAATGCTGCAAATCTGAACAACTTGGAACAGCCAATTCTGCATTTTGAAGGCCAAGAAAATAAATATTATTAACTTGCTAAAGCTCTAAGTGCACTGTGGTAACCTGAAAATGGGATCGTAGCACCAATAAAATGGTGAGAATTATTTTGGTCTGGAAAAAAAAAAAAGAGAGAGAGAGAGAGAGCACTTGTAAGAAACTTATACACAGTTTTCTTAAGTGATGAACCAATTAAAGTCATTTAAAATCAGGGCTCAAATATAGTTCAGCAGCTGGAGTGTCAGGATTTTGATTCTGCCGGGACAACATTCATGATGTTTTAATTAAGTCCTCTGCTAATCCTCAAGCCTCAAGTCTCAGTCTGTCTAATACATTTGGAGAAGGGTGATGTGTTTCTACAAGGAAAGTCATATACCCATTTTAGATACTGGTAGGGTTACTTAGCTTTAATCTTTGCTGAAAGCAGGTTGCATTTTTGTTGAGTTATATTCAATTATTTTGGTAAGGATTGTTTCCACATCCTCAGCAACACAGAAAATCAGGTTTTGCCAAGTTAACAGTATTTTTTCTCTCTGTTGCTGAAAAGCAATTAAATTAGGAAACTGCTATTAAAGATTTGGCAGTTATGATCCTTGTCAGCTTTCCTTGGCTGAGACATATTTAGCAGCCCTCAAACAGCTTCTAACAACCTGAACTAGTCCAAAAAGCAACAACTGAGATCATTTTGTCACAGTGAAAAGAAGGCTTCATATGGATGAAGTCAATTTGATCAGCTCATCTACCTGAAGTATAGCTTAACTGTTTAGAGGGAAACACCCTCAGACACCGTGAATGAACATGAGCATGGCCAAAAAGCCCCCATCCAGAAGAGGCCCATGATGAACACAGCCCATCCTCTTTCCTTAGGAAACTGCACTCCTTGGGAACACAAGGAAGAAAAAAACCCAAGGCAGAGCAACTGTGGAAGAGAAAAACAGCGGCCAACAATCCCTTGGAATACTTTTCCCTCCCTGCCCTAATCTCTTGCTCAAAATCACTGTTTACTGAGATTGCGGCATACTTGCAAAGACCGATTTTCCTCATGTTGGACCCCCATAGAAACTCACTCTAAAACCCTAGGAACACTAATATGTACAACAAACAAGATCTGTCATCCCTGCAGGCCTCCTGGTGAAAAGGCCACTCTCCTAACATGACAGCAACTTATACTGCATGTGTCTAAGTCTCAAAAGCAAGTGATCAACATAATACATGAAGCTCCAAAGCTACCCACCACAGAAGTGGTGCAGAGGCTCAACTTCTCCTGCTGCATCAACAGGAAATCATGTATTGAGTATGATCTGGAGAAATGCAAACGTCTCGCAGAACTTGCTGGAGAAGGGCCACCACACAAAATCCATACGCGCTCTCTCACAAGAAGGTGCCTTGGCATTTTCCTCTCCTCCTCGGGCACATAGCTGTGTTTCAAACAAATAGCATCATTTTGGAGCTCCAGACAGCATTATTAATGCTTTAGCTTTTGCCCCATCCGCAAGAGCAGGCAGACCGCACTCAACCTGACAGACCCTGCCCAAGGAAAAGGGGGATAACTCGATCAAACTGAAGCTCTGAAGAAGGGCCAGGTCTGACAGAAACAGGCACATAGTGCTCCTCAATCAGCAACTTTACACACCTTTTCTCCACAAAAGAGGCCTGGCACAGTCCACACTGATAAGCCATAGATCGTGGGCATTGAATTCCCCCATGTCTCATAGCAGTCACAAATGATTACGGTGCAAAGTCAACAGCATCGACCATCGCTGCAGCGCGTGAATCCCGAGGCCTCTGCTGTGCAATCTGCAGGTTACTGCTGCAGAGGAGGCTCAGTGTGCACAAGAGATGCTGGATAGGGTGTTCGCAAATCCGAATTTCAAGCCTGGCTGAAGTATTTCTTTTACTGAAAATTAAAATTGATACAGTGGAAATCTTGAATAAGTTCACACAAACAATGACTACTCTGACCTCACTTTTAAACCTCTATTATCCAGAATACATCACCTTAAAGTACTGACAATAGAATGCATGTTCTGCTTTAATATGTATTTAAACTATTTTTATCACAATTGTACCACTATAATGCAAAGCCTTCTCACTACTCAGTAGTGAGTCTAGGTCAGTTTATGTAAATGCCCAACAAATTTCCTGTGTTTCTTCCTGCTAACTCCTTGAGATTTATTGCTCTCTAAGCCATTCCAGCAAAACAGCCTCATGGAAGCTCATCCATGGCTTGTGTTTCTATTACTTTCTTATTTGCCGAGCGCGCTGTTTGTGGTGACCACAGTGACTTCCAGGGGTTTCTCAACTCCTAGCTTAATGCAATATCGCCCTCTTATTTCTCTTTCCTTTGCCACTTCTGCACAAGCATCAAAGCTGCAGCCATCACCATGGAAACTAGCTGGAGAATTAAAAAGAAAAAAGGCGGGGGGGAAAACCAGCCTACTTAGTCCAAAGCTGTTACACTGCCACCCACCGGGAACTTGTGTTAAAGAGCTCTGTAGTACAAAGCAATCCTGTTAATGTGAGCAAAAAAACCAACTAATCACTGGAGCAGCCCCCATTCAGGCTCAAATAGATGTATTTTGGTGCCAGTTCTTCTCCCCTCCTTTGGCAGTATTTTCTTTTAGCACCCAGATCACCCTGGGGAGATTCAAGGTTAACACACTCAGCCTCTTGCTGCTGTCTCTGCAACATAAGAGGCATCTTTGGCTTTCATCTAAGTTTAATGAGCAATGGATTCATGCAGTATATGGCATTTCAGGCTTTGCAAAGGCTTATTTCCCAAGGGATAGATATGGGATTCCTGGAAAAATATGCCCCTGCCATACAGGAGGGGGCTGGAGGGTTGGTTTTTCCCAGGAATCAAGGACCAGGAGCTCACAGCTCCAGTCCAGGGGATACAAGGCACCCTGTGGGATGGGGGATAGCAGAGCTCACTGCACTGATCCCTAACGCTCCGTTACCACATCAACTAACACCAGGTTCCACTTCCAGAAAATCTCCATGGTGATCTGAGCCTGCCAACACCAGCTCTGTTTTAGGTGGATATGGAGTAGAAGTCTTATTATTGAAGGGGAAAAGGCTCCATTAGAAATTGTACGAAAGGAAAGGAACTTGCAGGCCAGCTACTGTCTGGATCAGTCATGCAGACTGAAGTGTTCTGAAAAAACTCACCGATATAGTTGAAATCTTCAAGACTGTTAAGTGCGACTGACTTTACGAACACTATCATTTATTAAAATAATGGAAGGTAAGAAATGAGACGCCTTAAGAAAAGAGAAAGACAAAAATGAAAGGTAAAGAAAAACCCCTAAATAGCTAAATTCAGAAGAATCACACTTTACAGTGCTTGAAGAGAGATTTGCTTAGATCTACTACAATATTATATATGGGCTCTGTAGCAGAAATCCTTAAAGAGAAAAACAATAAATTAACTAAAAAAAAAGTAAAATAAACCCAGAACCAGTTTGGTCTCTTTGCTATGTTCTAGCACCTTACAATTCATAATACAATTTTAATCAAGCAAAATGCTGAAATTTGCACAGATTTGGCCTGGCATTCTTCTATTTCATCTCCTATTGCTGAAAGGGATCAGAGATTTGTTTCCTGCACAATTCCTTTTCCTTCTTCTTTCCTTTCATAACTTCTACAAATACAACCACACGCCTACTTCAAACTGACATCCAAGAAATGAATTAGAATTAATATTTTCATCAAGCACAAGCTAAGCAAGAAAATAATTTTAAGTGACAGGTAATTACACCAATGAAATATTTATGGAATCTGACTATGGCAAATTACTCATTTGTATCTCAGGATATTGTATTTTATATAATTATAATTAAGACAAAAAAGGCATATTTAGGAGTTGAACAAAGTCACAGTTTGCTTCCTTTACAAATGAAAATTAGGCAAGTTTGGGGCACAACCTCTCATTTGTTACCCCTGTTCCTTGTTCTGAGGCTGCTCTCTGTGGGATATGGGGTCTTTATCACACACTCATACAGATTCTTAACCTGTATTCACAGGAATAGGCAAACAAAGTTTTGCTGTCATCCATTTCAGTTTAAAAATAAAGTTAAGCAATAGCTTTGGCTGCACATGGTAACTGCTAAGCCAGCAATATGCTTCTCTACTGATGCCTCTTTAGTGTCTGGCATCTGTCTTCCAATCACTCATAATCATTAGGCCATTTCTAGGTTCCTGCATCATTCTAGATCTCTCGAAGTATTCAAAGGTATATTGGTAGATTTAAAATAAATAAAACTTCCCTTTGGTTTTGCAGCCTTTTGTCTCAGGTCCTTATCAAGGTTGTATATTTTAAACAAAATGTGCATTTACATATAGATAGTAAAATTGCACAAGCTTTCTCCACATAGATCAAGAGTTATCTGTAAATGCAAGACACAGGGATGGGGGTAGATCAGCTGCTCCGTTCTTACCTAAGGGCCACGAGGGCCGTGTGCCCGGCAGCACCCGGGATCAGCAAAACGCAGGCCATGGCTTTCTGTCACCGTGATTTAGAGGAAATAAATTGCTTTTTAAACTCCCTTAAGAGAAAACTTCAGGCTGAAGGAAGGATGATTAGTTCACCTATTCGCCAGCTTTCCACTAAATAGCAGTTGGCGATAACAGCATTACAGATAGGAGCAAGAAAATAAGGGATAAGAGGCACAGCCAAAGTCACAGGTTAAACCCATGCAGACTCCTTGGGGAGAACAACAGCAAGCTCAAAGTCAAAATATATTCAGCAGTTTATCTTAGGGGCCAAGGCAGGAAACGCAGGCATTTCGATACACTATAGCGGCTAGCTCGACAAAGAATTATTGTGAATAAATACAATATTATTACTCCTGTTCTATGCAGTTCTTTACACATTAAGTCATTATAAACAAACCATAAAAATCACATACACTTTTTTTTTTGAGCTGGTGGCATTTATCTTTTCTTATCAACATTAAGTAAAAACAAAGAACAAATGAAATATGATAGAGAGTATCAGTAACATTTATGTGCACCCCTCTTTCTGGAGGATTTACCAAGCCATGCCAGGCTCAAAGAGGAGTCCTGCTCCCTGCATCCTCCTACTTCTTTAATCCTTACATTTTCCCCTCTCTTCAGTACCATGCAGAAACACCAGGATTAAGTCATGCAAAGCCTGGCTGCAGCAAGCGGCAGCGCAGCCGCCAGCCCTGAACCTCCTTCCCTTGAGGACAGGAGGGTTGGATTGGGAAGCAAAATTAAACTTCTGAGCACATCGAAACCTAAGCAGTAGAAACCAGCTGGACTACATGACTAGCAGAACGTTATTTAACAAGTCAAGGGCACTGTCTCATATATCTTTTGAGCAATTTTTTGGTTTTCGGAGGTTTCTGAGGTTTTTCCGAGGCAGCATCAGTCCTAGCCCTGCACATGTCCACACAAACACCTCATTAAACATCCCCATTTCCTTAGGAATCATCGGAAGGAAAACTCTGCATTGCCTCAACAACAACAAAAAGGCTTGAAAAACGGAGCCTGGAGGAGACCACATGGGTGAGATTGGATCGCCCAGAACAGGACAGCCCTGAATCATCTTGGGAATAAAAGTGCCCAACACAGTATATATGAGAAAGGAAGTGCAGCAGCATCATACAGAGTAAAACAAAATATCTATTTATAAAAGGAAAGAGAAGAACGAGGGTAAGGGGAAAAGGCATCATTTTGACAGAACAGCATATTTATTTTACTTGTAAATTGCACATTTGCAACTAGGCATTGAAATACAATATACACACACAATAACCCACAAAAGTACAGATAAAGTTTAAAGGCTTAGAGGAAACCTATATTGTATTTAGTGCAGTGAAGCACAGATCGTATTTCACACCTGGAAGGGACAGACCCAAGTGAACGTTAATTCACATGTGAGGTTTAACTCATATAGCTTAATATTCATACTGCTTTAGGATTAAATTATATTTTCCTTGCTGCTGCATTTTGATCAGTGTTTGTTTTTTTTACTGTGCACTGAACAGGCAAGCTAAATACAAGGTATTGAACACAGCCAGAATGGAAGTTTTTGAACCATTTTGTTCTACTGACCCTAGCTGCAAAAGCCCAAGTCTTCTCTACATGCTTTTATGAAACAAGAACAACCTTAGCAAACCTTAGCAACAGGCAAGAAAGGAATTTGGGCAGCCTACCAAGTTTAAGAGTCTGCCAGTTTATAGCCAGCTAAGACTTCACCCAACAGATTCGCAGGTGTCCGAAGGTGATAAACAGACACAATGAGGTGCTTTGTCCACCCCGAATACCATGACTTGCTCAGAAGAACACGAGGTGACTCTAAGAAAAGCAACCTATAAAATAAGAATGATCTGAAAACAAATGAGATTAAGGTACTAGCTGTAAAGTGTCTTACATTTTAAACAGAAATTACGACCATGCACTGGTCTTCCACTTGATTTAGATTTCCACTTCTATCTGATTTAGGTTTCATCACTGCAAGAATAATCATCCTGCCTTCCACATTAAGTAAATTCTTTTTTTCTTTTCCTCAAGCAGATATCCTACAGTTTAATTAAATTACAATTGAAATAGCACCGTAAGAATATAGACCATTTACTACCTGGGACACTAAGCATTCATTCTCTTTCGCAGAGAAATTAATTATGTGAGAGCCATTAACAACAACTGTAAGTCCTTACAGATTTAAATTGTGTTTTGAAATGGAGGAATAAAGTTCCCAGTTAATTTAAATTCTTCAGGACAGAAAAATGAATCAATGATGTTAATATTCCATGGTGTCTATAAATCGATGCAGAAATGAATTTTAGCATTAAACCCAAAGGCAGTGACACAGTGATAGCAGAGCGACCTATTTCTATCCTGCTTGTTTGCCATGCAGAACTCTGGAGCTTCTTCAGATGTACCCATGGTCAAGGGCTCAAAAACAGTATTTGGCAAAATCCACGACTGCCTTGGAAGCAGCCCTTTGAAGGGCAGAACAGAAGCTCAGACCTTCTCCCTTCCCTATAAGAAAACCTCAGCTATGTCCAGAACAATTTTCTCCGCCCAACTAAATGCAAGAGCGATGCAAAAACATAAGGAAGGGCAAGACAGTTTGCCAAAATTTGGCAGCTGTTAATTATTGCTGCCATCTCCACAGTTTATGCACATTAAAATTCTGCAGGCACTTCTTTGCCTGAGGCAGTGGTTTGAAAGGTGCAACGAGGGGGAATCTCTGCAGCCCAGCAGGCGCTTTGCAAATCCAAAGTAATGGGCAGAGGAGCCCACTTTCCAGAGAGCCGCCTTGCAAGAGCTACCTGCTCTTCCTTACCCTGCTAGGGACATGTCTGCTGGTTGACAGAGTCATGCTGGAGACCAAAATGAGCATGCAGGAAAGCTTCTAAAGCTGCATAACTCCCATACAGCCCCCTTTGCCCAGGTCCAGAGCTCCACCAAGGCCACCACTCTGCACTGCTCTGGCCAGGTGAGCTCAAAGACTTCATTTTGTTTCCAGAAAAGACACTGATTAATTACAACGCAAAGGAGCCTCACTGCCAAGTACTTCCCAGCCTTATGCTCAGCTGAGACTAATTGAAGCCTCATCCCTGTCCTCCAGGAGATGGTCACTGTTCTCGAGGTATCGCAATCTACCACCCTACGAAGGTCCACAACGAAAAGCCCAAGAGCTGCTCACTTTTCTACAGCAATTCCACTTTCTCCAGCTACTCTGAGGATTAAAATAGCAACCTTCACACAACACTTATTGGAGAGAAACCAGGAAATGGAGCCACATTAGGATTAATGACTGGAATTAGCTCCCTCACACCTGTGCCTCACTGCATCCCTAGCAAGGAGGGGCCATAGGATTGATTCTCCTAAGTAGCTTTAGAGAGTTTGTTTTCTTAAGAAAAAAACCCTTTCCTTACCAAAACAAACTACTCCAGAAGGAAAAACATCTCCCAACATAGAAGTCTCTTGATATAAAAAAATGGAAATTTCAGAGTGCTGTAATGGAGAGACTCAATTTGAGCCTCCTGGCGGTACCTTGCCGCAAAGCTGTTTTATTTTTCATCAAGTATCTACAAGAACCAGATCACGTTTCTAGCTTTCAGTTCCTCTCTTGTGTAATGAGGGAGAATCGGGTATATTGCTTTCATTTAATTTACCCTGGAAATTCAGAGTTATTGATTGCAGTTGGTGGACTTCTTAGTCACGAGAGACTGGAAGCTTCATTTACGCCTTTTGCACTGCTTATCCCACAGATATGCAAGAAAGCTGCAAAATGAGCCCGAGATGGGGGAGAATATGACACTGTGGTGACAAAATACTGTGGCGATGCTTAAATACACTCCACATGCTGGCGTGAGCTTTCCTGTGTTGTGCCTTCAAAGAAATAGCTGTGCAAATGGTTATTTGAGAGATACAAGAAAGGTCTGAAAGAGTCATGGAAAACTGGCATACAATAGTCACTGGAAAAGAAAAATGCAGCTTTAGGGAAGGATCAGAAATTGTTCTTAAGTTTAGATGGCATTCAGTAAAAGGGTTTTGTAAAGGGAAAGGAAGAAAGGAAAAGAGACACAGGAGAAGCATTTTGTCTGGATGCTTAAAAACAGTAATTTAATTCAGAAAGCTGCCAAAATATCAAAAAAGTAAAAAATTCAATGATGCATGAAAGAAAATGACTTCTTGATTTTCATATTGCTGAGAAAACTTGAGATGGGGAGAGGAAGAATCTTCAATTAGTAGTGACCAAGAGCTACTTTTCTTCTTTACTATTTTTCAGTTTGGCCACTGAACCAGAAGAAATTTAATTATTAGCATACCACTAATCTGACAGTATTTTTAGGTATAAACCTGCCCGGCGCGTTCCCTCACGAGCTCTACCCGCCGCGCACAACGCGCTGCTTTCTTAAGTCTCTGCCTTCTGCCATCAAACACTGTGTTATAAAACAAGATTATTAATTCTCTCCCTTCACTGGTGATTCTTGCAGAAAAGAAATCTTCCACAGCAGCTTGAAGTGTTTATGTTTCTTCCTGCTAACCTCCCATAACCAACAAATTCTGATAAATTTGAGGTCTAGAGTCGTTTTGGCCTTGAGATGTTGCTTTCAAGTAAATTCAACCATTCAACCATTTTTTCCACTGAAGTGTACAAAGGTGTAAGAAAACAATTGATAATTCAGTATTATTTGTAAGACTTCTCCCTTTTTCAAACTCCCTGACAACCCTAGGCAATAAAAATACAAGCAACTGGCGCAAAAAAATAAATAAATAAAAGTCAGCTACCTGCCAATACAGCATCAAGAAATGTTTAAATCAAACTGCCTTATGATTTTTGGGTCTCCATAGCTCAGAAGCCACCTTCTACTGAAAACTCAGATCCTCCTATAGATTCATAGCTTCAGGTTCCAAGCCTTTGGAAACCATCTCCCTCCTCAGCTCTGCTGCCTCTTACACACTCCTCACCACATGAAGAAGGAACCAAATTCTGTACTTACAGTCAGAGCTCCTAATTTTGCAGGCTCGAATACTTTGCATGATTTGGTAGCTTACAAATGAACGCATGCAGCCAGCATCTGTCAACTCCCTTAGGCAGCCTTGCTTAGTGGAATGCAATTTCTTACCTGAAAAACATAAATAAGCAACATACATTTACATTTGATTCTGCATAACTTAATACCCTATTTAGCAGCTTAAACCACACACAGAACCAGCTCTTCCTATTAAGCATGCAAAGACACTGCATGGCTTGTTTAAGATTTTTTTTTTTTAAATAAATAGTAGTTTCCAATTAAAACAGTTCCGATGTAAATATTTATATCGGGTACAGAGACATGATTAACATTCCTCACCCCAGCTATGAGCTTGCTGGAGTACAACATTTTCCATCATCATGGATTGCAGTTGTCAGATGGTACCAGCCGTGAGGAGCAGGCAGGGCAGCTGGGAGCACCCTGCACCCCACGGCCACAGCTCTGCTGGGGCCAGGCTTAGCCCATGCCAAAGGGTGACGATGCATAGGAGGCACCTACACGAAAGGCTCAACCCAAAGGCTCAGCTCAGCCCATGGCCAAATCACAACATTCAGGGAAAATTTCAGACCGCATTTGAATTCTCCCTGTCTGTCCTTCGATCCCTGTGTGCCCTCATCACTTGGTACGAAACAGGGAACTGCATCCCTGAGGCTCTGCTCGGGTAGGACACATTTTTGGAGCAAGTCCCAGCAGTTATCTGAACCAACTGCGAAGCCTAGACTGATCTGAAATTCATGAGGGCCCAGCATGACCACATACAGTTGCTATGAAGTCCCTTGACACAGTCATAACTTAATTATTTTTAAAAGATACTAAGCTATAAAGCATCCACCAGGGACAAAACACACATCAGGAAACAAAAGAAAAAAAGAATCAATAAAACCCAAGAAGTTTTTGTTGACATCTTCAAGCAGCAACTCAAAGCTAAGCAAAATATAAGCACCTGGGAAACTCAGAGATCAAAGGGCAGCCATGTGGTGCCTCTTTTCTCTCAGGTCCACAAAATTACATCCTCCACCCTTTCTTCTCTCCCTCCAACATCCACCTCCAGACACCCCTCCTGCCTCAGGCAATGCCAAAAGCCAGAGCTTAAGCATGGAAAAATCCCGTCCTGTTCCCAGCAACAACAACGTGGCAGACTGCAACATGGAAAACCCACAGCTTTCCATCTGCAGAAAGGACTAACAACCCCCTCTCATCCCACCTTAGCTACGTACATTTACTTCCCTACCAAGTTTTTAATTGTTTTAACTATGCAAACATGCTGTGAGCTTTCCATGAAGTGCCCTGGCTGAAGTTGAAAGCAGCAGGTGCCCAACAGCCTAGCCCAAATACCTGCAAAGTGCTCAGTTCTGCAGCATTCATGTCTTATTCTGCAAAGAGGACATTCCCTGTCTATTAAACCCACAAAGTTCAACTTCAATACACAGAAACCTTGGGAGTTCTGCTTGCATTTCCCCCAATACTGTTAAATGGGAATTTCAGGAAGCAACTAAATCTATATTGCCAGGTGGAACACTTCAGGGGCTGACTTCTCTACTGCATTTAAGAGGAGACCCAGGACAAGTTATTTTGAGCTCTCTTCAGACAAGGCTGCATTTGCACGGCTCAGCAAAGCCACTCCAACTTCAAGGCACTTTCTTGAACATTTCTCAGGCCTGAGCTGATCCATTGCCTTTTCCACGCAGGTTTGCGGCACGAGACAACTCCAAAGCACGATGGGTTGCCTGAGCCTGACCCTGTCATTTTGGAGTTGCCCAAAGCCACATCATGCATTGAGAGCACACTGCATTCATAAAAGTTTATTGCAAAAAGCCACGACAAAGCAGGGCTACGACAAAGCAGCCCTGCTCCCTGCTGGCAGTGCACACAAGAGCAGCAGGAAAGTCACGGCTCCCAGGATGCCGAGAGGTGGGAGCCCATGGAATCCCCCTCTGGGATACACCGGCCATGCACCAGAGAACAGAGAGAGGGGTAACTTGCTCACTGTTTTAAGCTTGATATCTCCACATAACATTCCCAGCATTCCCAGGAGACAGACATGGGAGCAGGACTATGTTATCCTTGCAACTAGCTGCACAGCGCAAAAAAAAAAAAAAAAAAAAAAAAAACAACCCCACACACCACACACAGCCACACACCCCCAAGTCTTTAGGATTTTATGGTATGCAAAGAAATGAAAGTTGAAAAAAAATCTTTATGTTATTTCAAAGCTTTTGAAGTCTGACATATTGTGTGTGTAACAGTCTGAAGACTTATTTAGAAATTCAGTGTTATTTTAGCAGCAATAGCTTTTACTAGCAGCTTTCTGAACACAGCTGCAGGGGGAGGAAATAATTTCGAGAACATTTGCTTCTTCCCACATCTAGAAAGTGTCATGACCAAAAGAAAGTAACAGCAGCAAACTTACCTATAGAGTAGCACTCATCTAAATTCTAAATTAGCGGGGGCCAAAGGTAAGTCAGGGGTTTACTGCACTTGAAGGAAGGCAGTAAAGGTTACCAGCCTACAGCTCAAGCTAATACCCCAGCAGCAGCCTGGGGAGCAAGTATTTATGCAGCTCTTTGAGTAAATATTGATGGCTAATGAGCTCTGCCAGCTGCATTTCCAGTGAAAGCCTAAAATGTTCAGTTTTGAAATGTTTTCACGTTGCTAAACGCTGCATGACACCGCGATTATTATTTTTTCCCCGCACTTCCAGGCAGCTGCTAGTACAGCAGTTACATCCCTGCAAAGGGCCTCCGGTCCCAGTCTTGCCAAAACCAAAACCTGCAACAAATGCCCCTTTCCTGCTGGGCAAGGCAGCTACCTGACCACGTAGCAACATCCACCCAAACAAAAGCCTTAAGTACCAAAAATCACAGCCTGGAAGCCGCAGGCTGACCTGGCTCACGTTGAGCTGCAGCTCCAGGCTCTCCAGGTGCAGAATTCCCCGTGGCTCCTGCTTGCAGCTGTGAAAAGCAGGGAGCAGGCAGGGAAACACCAAGCCATTTTGGTAATAAAACCTTCAGCCACTTGGCAATGAAAATCTGGATGAATTCAAAGTGTTTAACATTACCGTCAGCCTACGCCCAGAACAACCATCCCTAGCCTGATTTGTCTCCTAACGCTACCAATAAATTACCTCAAATTTGGGACAGCACAGTGCAATGCACACAGACCAATGCCACAGGCTTCCTGCTACAGGAATCGATTCTCCTCCACTGTATAAAATCCCAAGAATGGGCTGTAAAGTGATCAAAAGCTCAATATTGGTACCACTAAACCTCAGAGGGTTGCCATTCTGGGTGCCTATTAAAGGCTTGTATTTATGTTATAAATCATCCCAGTGCATCCTACAGACAGTAATTTTACCACTAGGATCATATCCTTAAACTAGTTTTTTTTATATGAAATCTAAAGGCTGAAGAACAGTAATGGCACTATTAAAGGCACCTACTTTTTGCTTCCTGAAAATAATAGCATACTGCAGAGCCATGAAAAGAGAAAATGATAGCAGTGTTAACCTGTAATAATTACACTAATAAAGAGAAAATAGCACTGAAGAAATTACAGGGGGAAAGACACTAAAATTTCCCTGTCTAGCTAAAGCACTAGCATAACCTTTCAGAGAATATATTTGTAAAGTACATAAAAGTTCCAGTTATTTCAGAGGTTAGGATTATCGCCCTCCCTTATTTAAATTGACACTGGTTATTACCTTGTATTCTTACATCTAAAAA
>NW_010580278.1:44047-67791 GCF_000705375.1 Tinamus guttatus
TGGGAACACACACACACACACACAGAGTATAAACTGCAGGTATAAAACTGTAACAAAATTATAACAGTATTTATTAATCCACCATTTTTGAAATTATTTACCAAGTTTGGGTCAAATCCTTTTTCCCTACCATAAGGTCTGGCCAAAGGGTGACACGCACAGACCCCAAGTCGGACAGAGGAAGATCAGCCAAAGCCTCCTCTTCCTCACCCCAAGGCTATAGGGTTTCAGAAAAGGGACCCCCAAGTAGATTCCTGCCCTATACTGCCCCGCACACAGCATCCACAGAGCGTTTTAACATCAGGGATATTTTGGCCCCTATAACCATGTGTAACACGCCTTAAATTAGGGTAACATTATATCTCCTAATCACTGTAGCTTGGAATATTATGCTAGGAAAATATTTTTTTCACACTTGCACAGATGACCCGAATTCTTTGTGGCTGACAGTTGAAATCAACTATTCTGTGCCAATAACAGCACAATACAGTTTATGCAGAACACCCACCATTTGGGCAATTTGTTAGCACTTTGAAACAGAGGAACAACAGTATGAAATTTGTTTAGAAACAAGCAGCACAGTCTTCTGCCTCTTATTTTATTAGCTGCAATGCTATGCAGTGCTCACACCTTCCCTCCAGACTAACGTCATCTTTATCACCAGCTGTCAACAAAACACACAAAAAAAATATAATGGGTAACAACAGGCAATTTGATGAGCGCAACCAAATTTAAATAGTTTACACTGTTGCCTTCAGCTCTGTATCACACGTCGTTATTCATCCAAAGAAGCATCAACAGTGGCATCAGGAGAAAGCAGTTCCCCCAGACACAGCCAAGTGTGTGACAGACAAGGACAAGGTTGTCCACGCTTGCTTTGCTCATCTTATATTCAAGACAAAAAAGCCCAAGTGCACAGAAAACGTGAGCAGCACATGAAGAGGAGTGCTTCATTACAATGATAAAAAAGCCTACAAAAATCCATGACACTAGTCAAAAGGACTTCTGTGGCTCTGATGTGTGCAACACCCTTCTCACCTAACCATGAGGCGCATCATTGCTCATCACAGGGGACTATTTAATTTCACATTGCCACTAGTTTCTTGTGATTTCTCGAGTGCCAGCTGAGGTCCCACTGCATTACACATGGGAAACACTCCTTTAACACAAGGTAAAAAGGGTCACTACCACAGGGCGCTTTCTGGTAGGTCATTCTCTAGTCACTGACCTTATCCTGGGGACCAGGCTATGTTTTCTTGTAACTTTAATAGTCACAGTTAAACTGATCTTCAATTTTCTGCCCTGAGTCGCACAGCAGACGCAGCAAAATTATTCAACATCTCCAGATCTCAAAGGTACCATGCAGCAGCAGCAGAGCCTCCTACAAAAGGCACCTCCCCAGCAGCTAGCTGAGGAATAGATCAAATAACAGACTATACAGTTTCTTTTTACTTTCCTACTTGCTCGACAATAGCACCCTCCCACCACCGCAGCTCCGAATTCACCTCACGGGGCCGCCGCACTTTGACAGGCCGTTAACTGCCAGGTCCCCGCCGCAACCGCTGCCACGGCAAGGACGGGCTCAATTACCCAATAACTCCCTGCCGCACAAGGCCGGGATGAGGGTCGGCGTCACCTCTTCCACATAAAGAGGAACTCACAGAACACAAGGCGCCTGCGTGACTCCGTCAAGCGGCACCTTTTACTCCCTTTGAAGACAAAAACCACCGCATTGAAACTAAAGTCCAAGTCAAACATGTTTCTGGAAAAACAACTCCCAACTGGGATTAGCAGTGATGCATTGGACAGACGGGCTTCACCTTCTCCAATACAACCCAGCGAGTGGAGGTGCCCAGCCACATAAATACACCCCGAGGATGCCATCATGAACTGGTACCCGAGGGAAATAAGACCTGCTTCACTGAGCTAATCTCGAGACTTTCTATTATGTAAAGAAATATGCCTTAAGGAAAGGCTTCACCATCACACCAGCATGTTCTTTTCTTCAGCAGATATCTGCCAAATTCCAGATGGAATCACAAGCAGTTGCCCACTGTCCTTTGTGCTGTGAGCAAGCAGAAAATTGGCTGAAACACCAGGGTCTGACTGGGCTTCAGCAATGCCTCCAGGATGCAAAAACCAACCCACAGCTTCCCCACCTCACCTGGAGCCCACAGTCTCCATTAAAATCGGATGCTCCCTTCTCTTAGTTTCAAACCATCCAGCTGAAATAAGGCATCACAGAGCAAGAGTGCAGGATAAGGTATCACAGATGAAGTTAGATCACCAGGACCAGCCAAGGAAAGCAAAAGTATTATTTTGTTTCGTCATTGTATTCATGGGAGATCAAAATGAACAGAAAATATTCCCAATGCCACATGACACAAATATACATTGTGCTGCTCATATTAATAAGAGTAATAGAGAGCATAAAGTTGAGATGTCTGTTCAGTAGCTTTAAATATAACCGAGATTACCCATTTTACTGGCAATCATCATCTTCATTTACAACTAATGAGTATACCACACCAGGAACTGAAAATAAAGCTGAGATTACCTATTTTACTGGCAATCATCATCATTTACAACTAATGAGCATACCACACCAGGAACTGAAAATAAAGCAGTTGTATACAACACAGATTTATCTTAAAAACAGGCCTAAAATGAGGCTTTTTTTAAAAAAAAGAATAAGCCAATGAGTAGAGCCCCACATCTGTTGCCATTGTATTACTTTGCAAGACGACTTAATTTTGTTGGCAGGGACACAAGGGCTTTGGGCATGCACAGCAATAAAATAATTAAATCCAGCTTCACCATCAGACTTTATAAAAAAAATAGATGATAACAGTGAAAGCCGGTGCCCCCTCAGTGGAACCACAGATTTAATAGAAACCATGTTTCTGCATTGCCTGCAGCCAGGAGCAGATGAAAGACACTTGTGTGTGATTAGTTAACAAGTGGTCATTTAATCTCCCCTGACAAAACCTCCTTTCCAACTGCAGACTCTCCAGTTACCACCGGCTGCTCCTTGTTCCTACGCAGACCCGTTTCGGGACAGATCATGCAAGTCTGCATTCCTAGGCCAAATCCAGGTTAGTTTTTCATCCCCTTACTTTTAGCCAGCAGAACCAGCAAGCATTATACCTGACACAAACAGTATTTCCTTCCATCCTGCAGGATTTGGAAATCAGGGACAATTCTGGAACGGTCCATTAGGAAAAATTACTGTGGATTGATGTCCAGGCAGGCACATGGTCCTACTTGCCCAAACCCATGGCAGAAGCAGCCCCAAGATACAACGCTGCAGAAAAATACAGAAGCATAAGGATTTATCAGACACCTGCTGAAACTGGTGTCAGCTCTTCCTGGGATGAGGCTGAGGCACCTGCATCTCCCCATGCCTCAAGGGCACGTTGCAGCACCCGCTAGCAAGGATGCTCCAAGGAAATCGCTTGCTCTCCAGTTGCAGCCTGCAGCCACATACACAAGACGACCACAGAAGTCACAGAGCAGAGACAAATCCCACTTCAAAAACGCTCGGAACCCAGCTGGAGAAGCTGCCTTTTTCCCTTCCTTTTGGTTCAGATAAAGAGAAACGCTGCCTAAGCAGCGCACTGCAGGGTAAGGAATAGCCACCCGCAGCAACCAGCACAGGGAGGACATGCTGCTCCAGGATTAGACCTCAGTCCAATAAAGCTGTTGCTAACATGGTGAATTTAGCCTATAGTAAACAAAAACAGCCAAAAAATTCACACATCTTTCCCGCCCTCACATCTCTTTCCTAATCATTTCATGAAAAGCTACTGGAAGGCACCTTTAAGGCCAAGGACCAAGTGTTCAGTCATTTGGTTTCCAGCCATTAACTTTTTAACGGATAGCTCTAAGCAGTGCAAATTTCCTAAATTCCACTCCAGGAGCAAGTTTCGGAGCCTCTCACTCAGCTGCTCAATTTATGCTCCCGCACACATTACTGCGGATACGACCTCCTCCATCACGAGCCAGTGACACTGCCACTATTAATGCAAACAGCCTCGCTCTGCAGTGACGTGCAAACAAATCGGTTCAAATCCTCATCTTGAATTGATGTTAGAGGGTCCCAATTAGGTTCCAGAAAGCTGGCATGAACTGAAATAATCAGCATTTCTCTTAACATAGGTAAATAAAGCTTCACAGCTCAAATGCTTTTATACCAGTGAATTGGTTTTTTTTATTATTAGGTGGCTAAATTCTCTGATTGTTTATACCAGTGAATTGTTTTTTTATTATTATTATTAGGTGGCTAAATTCTCTGATTCATCTCTGATCCAAATTATAGATACTGTCCTTGGTCCAATGCAGTAAGACACTGGAGCAGAAGTGTATTTGAATAGTTCAAGCCTTATCTAGCATAGCTTTATGTTTGCACTACATAGGTCACTCACATGTTTCACTGAGCTTTTAAGTGCAAGAACTACTAGGTACTTCAGCATGAGTTGATTTTTCTCTCTCTGTTTGGGAAGATACTCCAAAACACAAGTCAGAGTCATGCTATTGCTCGTTTATTCCAAAAATCCTGTCTGGTATTAATGACTCTAGTAGAATGAGCATCTTTAGAACTAAAGAGTAGGAAATTCCAAAGGCACAGCTTATCACTGATAAAGAAATTTACCAAGTTTCCTAAAAGCTGGGACTGCAATCGCTGTAGAGCACCACTGACGACAGATTCATGGGTGGCAACATAGCCTCCAGCAAATAAAAATCACCTACTGCATGCTGCTTTCCTTCCTTTTCAGTGTGAATTCTCTGCTGTCAAATTAACAGATCTGTAAATTCCATTCCCACTCCTACCCCTATGTAAGTAAGGGCACATCAGTGGGGCAGTCTTTGGAGCATTCACATTTAAACGCAATGGGTCACACAAAGTCAACAGAATGGACTATACACAGGCCACAGCTTCCAAGCCTGCTGGCCTCAAATGCTATAGGGTCCCTCACCATCCCCCAGGGGACTAAGGGACAAGTCTGCCAGCCAAAGCAGAACCAGCACTGCAATGAGCCAAGGAACAAAAGGAACTTAAAAAAGATTTGAATAAACATGACACACTTGCCTCCTGCAAAGGGCTATAAGACATCCACAACATCTATCTTCCCTAAAAGGCTTTTAGCAAATAAATTAATAAATAACAAGCAGAGTGCAGAAGCTGCAGCTCAACACCAGAGGGCACTTTATAAAAACCTAACACTGAAAAATCCTGCTTAATATCATAGCAAAGGGTCTTCTAGCAAGGGAGGAAAGGGTTTGGGGTGAGGGAGGAATGGGCTCGGGGAAGAGTTGGCCAAAAGGACACAAGGAGTGACACATCAGTACATGTTCTTCAGCTTAGGATAAGACAGACATTCATGTGACAGATCTATCATCTTCTCACTGGTACCAGCACCACTGGCATTTAGAAAAGTCACCCTCAATTCTAAAATGCTCGGAGTCAACTCTCCATTTCTCCTTTTGGTGAGCTGACACATTATGTGGTTAAACTGCACTCAAGGAGAAAAACATTCAAGGAGCAGCAACACAGGCCCTTCCCTTCAACTCGAGGACAAGCGCCATGCCCGAAGCCCTGTCACACATGGGGCCGGCCCACGTCCCCTCTCCAAACCCAGCCAGACCACACGGCAGCGGAGCTGCAGAGGACACGACGGTGCATTAAGGATCTACAGAAGTATCCTGTAGATATTTATTCCTCTGCTGCTGCTACAAGTCTTCTAAACACAGGAGACTGTCCACCACTTGCTTTAATAAACACTGGATTACAACACAGATGCTGAAAGCCATAAGGGTATTTTTTCCTTTGTTCACAATACTGTATATCCCAAAAATGCATATTAGCATTATGCATATTAGCATTAGCACAAAACTTTATGAAAAACATTACTAATAAAACATATTCCTTTACAACACAGTATAAAATTACATGTTATTTTACAAGGCTACTGGGGAATACATTAAGGATATTCAACCTATAAAGAGAGAGTATATGTTTTATTTCAACCATTTTAAAAGCATGCATGAATCAAACATAGGCCTAGCTATTATCCTTTTTTGATTAGAGGGAAAACAGGGATATTTGTCTCTGGCAAGCACATTTGCTCAGAACAGGAGCCGGCAGCTGACTCCAATAGCTTGCTCCCTATTCCCCATCATCCCCATGCAGGGTTTTCCACATCAATTTGTCCGTTAATAAGCTTTTTTGAAAACATTTCAAAGGAAATTTGCACTCCTCGGTCACTCTGCAATTTCTACAAGCCCAACACCAGAACTGGCTGTAATGAAACGATTAACAAAGGCTCTTTGCTGCTGCTGCCACCGCAGAGCCCGCGGACAAGGAAAGCCCCGTGTGTCAGACGTTCCTTACGCTGCAACATTGCTGGGTGCAGCCCTAAGGGAGCCATCGCATGAATCCAGAGGGACTTCCCACACCAGATCAACACCGGCAGAGCAATGGACATATACCAAAATATACAGTAGCCCTATTACGGTATGAGAAGGGCAGAATCCAGCCAGCCAAGATACAGGACTGACACTTGCTTGCCTGTGCTTTATGTTGAGGCTGTAAAAATGTCACTTTACAGCACACCCAAAGGTGCAGGGCAGTGCAGGCAGCTCTGCCCATACCAACTCACCATTCCGATACCAGCCCATCGCTCCCATACCAACGGGCACCTATGGAAAGCAATGCTTGACTACTAAGCAGGAATTTTGAGGAGCTGGTGAACATCTAGATCAAGGGACCCTGTGCCACAAGAGGATTGATAAGCATTCTCCTTAATTCTGTGGACTCGGAAAACAGGGCATTAGGAGTATTAAATAATTGCCTTTCCTTAAAGAGGAGAAAATTACCCATTAAGTCAAAATTGGTATTTTCCTCCTTTAAGAGGTAATTGTTTAACACTCCCACTCACAAATCTCATCGGCCACCTCCAGAGATGGCAGTAGTTGAAGTTAGTGCCTGCTCTGTGTGTCTCAGAGCTCACCAGACATCAAGGGTTGGTCCCTCAGCCAGGACCATCAGAGCCTCCGTCCCCACCTGCTGCAGGAACCTCCTGGGCAGACACACGTCCACCAGGACGAGCACGGCCCCCTCTGACACAGCCCACAGCCTCAACTTACACAGTCCAGTCAGCTTTGCTGCCTTTGCAGTAGTAGAATCTAAAACTTTCAGCAATCAACACAAGCTTGAAAAGCCTCTCCAAATCCCACAGCTGCCTCTTTCTTCCCTTCCCCAAGGCACCGGTGCTTTCCCTAATTGCTTGCCAGGGTTTCCACTTCCCTTGCAGGTTTCGCAGCCTGCAAGCTCTTCCAGCATTAAGCCGTGGCCTTCAGGTCTGCAGCAGACCTGGCAAAAGCTCCGCTTCACTGCGCCCACTAAACCCGGAGCTTTCCGGCCAAACTTGTTTCAGACATGGATCAGCAGCGGCTGATGCCAGGAAAACGCCTGTCAGGTGAGACAAAGTTCAAGCTCTCTCTGCCAGCTCAAACAGGAGCCAAGCACATGGCCTTTCCACCTTCATCTCCATCAAGCCCCCCAGATTAAGCGCGAACAAGTCACCTCCTTTGGTGGGCATGCTCTAAGCCAAGTTTAGCCCACAGGCCAAGCTTACCCTGTCCTGTGTTTTAGCTGTCCAAGGCAGGATTGCACCTACCCACACATCTGTAAAGTGACCTTGAAGTCAGGAGACCTGCTGAGGTCACTACACAGCTCAGCAACATCTGCCCCTGCTACTTTCAAGGTGGATTGTCCCCATTTATTTGCATGCCCTTCTTCCTAACAAGAGACAAGGATCTCTACAAACAGCTGCTACTTAAAACAAAACAAACAAACAAAAAAACAAACAAAAAAACCAAAACACCCACCCACACACAAAGTAAGCAACAGTGCAATTACATACATTGCTGAGAGCAATTACAGCACAGCCTTGGAAGACCCCAGTACACGCACGAGAGCTCCACAGGCCTATTTGTAGCTCCCTGTGCATGGATGCATGCTGCCACTCACAGACAGGCCAACACAGGGACATTCACTCAGGCAAGAGCTGCACAAGCTCATAAAGGTTTACAAGACACGATGCTATGCGTATGTTGAATGAAAAATGATGGATAAATACAGGTATTAAGAAGAAAAAGCATCAGCTACCATGTTCCTGCCCCTGTCTGCATGGCGCTTTGTTGGAGCTGATGAGCTAGTTGTTATTTTCTCAGTATACCCCGTGCAGAGCACGAGGCAAACAGGCAGTCAGCACTCAAAACGCTAGAGCAAAGATGTGCTGGCTGCGAAATGCTCAGCAGCAAAGCAGATTCATCAGGAGAGCATCAGCCCCGAGCTGCAGCACTGCTGGCTCCAGAGGGAGCCCCGACCTCGCTTTTGCAGTGCCTGGCATGCAGCAAACAGCAACTTCGGGACCAAAAAGGCTTTTTAGAAGAAAAGCAATGAGGATACGAGCAGAGTTTCTGCTGCATTAGGCGCTGAGCAGTGTAATGACAACTACTTTCCCAATGATAAATGGCAGCACTCGTGTGTTGTGCTGTTGTGAGGAAAACAAAATAGTGGGTATTAGAGTGAACACAAATAGTCGAGTGTTGCCAGAAGAGCGAGCGCGTGGGCGCGCGCGTGTGCACAGCGAGAGTAAAAGCACAGTTTAAACTTAAACACCTCGCTAAGGATAAGAATTTGAAAGCGCCCTTGCTGGAAGAGCCTACATGGGAATTAAACAAACTCCTACTGTAAAAAGAAAATTGAGATGAAAAGCAGTTAGCTAGAAAGGGCTGTAAATAAAGATGCAAGAACATCATCTACTCAATTCTTCACAATTCCTTTAATGTTGTGGGTTTTGCTTAGTCAAGCAGAACAAGGTCTCCTTCTGCTTTTCAACTCACAGTTCAACTGCTTGAACTGTGCTGAATTTGGAGCGTGCTCAGCTGAGCAGTTTCCAATGCAGGGACCAGGAGGTGGATCACAAGGAACAGACGCTGAGAGTCAGAGAGGAGACGTCCATACACTTAGGCACGGATGAAACACATGGCCAGGAACAGAGGAAAGTTGATGGTTTCCTCTCCCTGGGCTTCCCAAAGGTGTCAAGTCCTAGAGGAGCAAGTGCCCTCACTGCGGAGGCATGAGACTTCAGGGCTTTCAGACAAATTGACTTGCTCGAGGAGCTGCAAAGCTCCTCGAGGGAAAGCTCCTGCGTGTGCAACGTTCCACAGGTGTCCGGCAACTCAAACACGTTAAAATTAAGATGGCCAAATAACTGTCCACAAGTCACAGTAACAAGTTGGCTGCGCACTCAGGGCCACATGCTCCCTGAGCATGTCTAGATCCATGGCCCCTTCTCCAGGGAGCAGGCACAGCCAGCGCAAGCCACAGGAGCTCTCACCCAGCGCGCAGCGTTTGCCTTCATCTCCTCTCGCAAGCCCAAGCGTGGAAGGGCGGGTGAGTTAGGGTCAGACACGGTCCAAACTCGCTTTCTGCTCTTGTACAGTGGTCCAAGCACAGCTGCCAGCTGCAATCAAAGCGCTGCATTTGCTGCCTGCCTCACAGCCTGGGCAAGAGGAAACCAAACCCTGGCGAGGCGCAGGAGCCGTGCTAGCGAACACAGAGGTTAAAGCAACACCGTGCAAGCTGGAGAGCCTGCCTTGGCTTAACTCTACCTGCTATAAACCACTGAAGAGGAGGCAATGTGCATTTTGGCTACAGCTTATGCGTTGGAAGACTAATAGACATGGGTTTAGCATTATTATCCCTGCACTCCTGCCTAGCCCCCAAGCATCACTTGGGAGCACTGGGGGAAGAGTCCAGCCCCCAACACATCCTTTGCCCTGTAAAAGCTCAAGGGCTTTTTAATTCCTCATTGCACAGTGTTGGTGGGGCTTAGCACTGCTTTCCATTGGGAACCTGCAAACAGGTATTGCACCGTAACACCTGGGGCAAAAATAGCAAAGAAGAAAGTTTGTACTACTGGCTGAACACATTTACTATATCAAGTGGAATTAACATACACACACACAAAAAAAATCACAATTTTAAAAAAGAAAATGCAAGTGCATGTGCTTAAATGAAAATCTGCTTTCACTCAAGCAAAGATAAAGATGGCAAAACTCATAAACACACAAGACTAATTATATAAATCCAAATCCTTTTGTATAGGCTGAATGGTCATTTGGAAGTAAAACTCTATTCTTAATGCATCAAAACGTCTGCTACGTCAAGATTATTGCCAGAAAAAAAGGCTGCTTACAAAGATAATTTTCCCTCATTAACGTACAAGTTATTTGTATGAAACAGTTCCAGACAGAAAGCAAGACTTCCCCACCTCCCCTCCTGCCACCCATATGCAGGCAAACCAACCTTCCCTCAAAGCCATGGTATACTGAATTAAGGGAAAACCAAGTAGCCCACAGGAAAATGGAAAAGGGGGAGGGGGGGAAAAAAAAGGAGGAATGAGAAGTTTGGCTTGACATGTTAATCTCTGTTGTTTTAATTATTGTGTTTAATGTCAATTGGATAGAAAAAGAAATAAAAGCCTACAACAAAGCTGTGTTGTCCTGGATGCTCAGCAGGACTTCTGCCAAGAGCACAGTGTTTTCATGAAAACAGCTTCTGATTAAGCTTCCCCCATCTCCGATAGTCCTGAGCATTTCATCTCAGGATTTAAAGCCAAATTAGCTCCCCTTTCCAAGGGTTAATGCTCTCGAAAGTCTTATTATAGCAGCTCCAAGCTGCTACGCATGAACTCAAACACGTGCCAAACTCCAGCACGTTGCACCAAAACCACATAAAAGCAGCAGATAAGGAGGTATTTCTTTGACTGCATGGACTCTGAGAAAGGCTATCCAAGACATAAGGGCAGGAAAAGTCCCCTGCAGCCACAACGGCCACTCGGATCTGCTCCTGGTGCTGTAAAGTGATCGGCTGCTCCAGGGAATGCATCCCTCAAACTTCCTCATCCATAATCCAAGACAGAAGAGCTGGCTATGCCAAATACTGTTTTGGGGTGATTGACAGCCTACGGCTAAAAGGAAAGAATAAAACCTCTCTTTTGTACTATTCCATCCAAAGCTTCTTGTAAACTACCCCATTGCAGAAGCCACTATCTGTCCAGTAGCTCCCGCCAGAGACAATTAAATTAATCTGCGCCTCCAAAATCCACGTGCATCTTAAAGGCACCAAGATTCACAGCAGTCCTGGGCATGAAACGCTTTAGCGGAGAGTGAACTTGGCACCATCATGTTCCCTTAAGCAAAGGGGAAGCCGCCAGGCACAACAGAGGGTCCCGTAAGCTGCACTGCTCTTAGCCACGTGCATCACGTGGGGACTGCGAGCGGCAGGGCTAGGCCTGACATCGCACAAAATTCTCCCAGCTCAGGAGCTTCCAAGCCATTGTATCCAAATCCCAAGCTAGATTTCCTTTCTCCAAGTACAAATTTAGCAGGCAGGAGGCTATAAGACCCTGCCTGCTTGGAGACCATCTAACCAAGGGAGAGCAAGTGCAGCCTGCTCTCTGCAGCTCATCCCAATCTCATGTGTCTTCCCCAGCTACCACCCTGTTTAAAGGAAAGAGACTCTGCCCTTTCCATAGGGATAGGAATCCTCACTTGCTCAAGGTCAGGCTGTTCGGGACAGCCAGAGCCCATGGCCTGTTCCTTCAGCCTACACCACCTCTCCATCAGGCTGCACGAATTCATTAGCGCTATAATGGTTTGTGTTATCTTGCCGTTTTTCTGCAGCATAAACCCAGTCTGGGGAAGGAGAAAAAAACAAATAATAATAATAAAACCCACACAGCAGACAGCACTGCGATACAATTCACAACATTAATAGCCTCTGAGTTTTCAGAACAGAGCACTGAAAGAGATAATTGCTAGCACAGTGAGAACTGAGGAAACCTCTGCACATACTTATGGTAGGAAAACCCCATTGTTTAAGGATTTAGATTTGAAAGACTAAAGAAAAGCTCTTTAATTACAATAATATATGTAAAGACAACAGCTACTTCTGTACTGTGCTTGATTAAGGCTTTATTGTTAATTAGTTGACACAGAGGCAGAAGAGAGTTAAGAAAGAAATTAAAATTTGCCTTAAGCATTAACATTTGTCTGCTAGTTTTGATAGAAGTTCTTTCAGGGACTGTACCATAGTCATCCTTACCTTGCTACACTGCAGATTACAGCACAGAGTGCAGATATAATTATTGCCACCATTTCCTGAAGTCTCCAACGTGAGCATCAGTGCAGAATGCAGAATCATTATGGCTAGAAGAGACCTTCAAGATTGAGTCCAGCCATAAACCCATCCCCACCCCTTCCTGCTAACCTATGTCCCCAAGCGCCTCATTAACACATTTGTTGGACACTGCCAGGGACAGTGACTCCACCGCCTCCCTGGGCGGCCTATTCCAGTGCTTCACCCCTCTTTCCGTGCATTATCCTATGCATTTAACGCAAAGGAAACAAGTTTAGAAGACAGCAGCACCAACACTTCAGATCTAATTTGCAGAGGGTAAGAAACTCAGGCTATGGAGAAGACTAGCAAACTTCAGAATAACAAAGAAAAGGATAAAACTAATTCCCATTTTGGGTGGTTTCACTGTCTTCTTCCAGGCTTCCCTCTAAAGAGGGCTGCAGATGTTAGCACAACCTGGGGAAACCTTATCTCAGCATCTTCCACCTACACACAAAGATGCAGATGAACTCCAACAAGGCTGTAGAAATCAAGGCCAAACATAACCCCATGATTCATAAGCTACTTTGTATGATCATTAGTGCACGTGATGGTAGCAGGTACTGTCACCAGCAGCTCCCAGGTAGTGCTAAGATACCTACTACTCCAAGGCAGATGGGCCCTTTGAGGTGGCTTTAGTACAACAGCTTGGAAATCTAGGAAAGGATTCCCAAAGGAAAAGGGAGTTGGGAGAGCTGGGACAGGTCTGCAAGTTTGATGACAACCAACCGTGTCATCTCAGTCCCCATCACCATATCTTTCTCCCCCTCCAGTTCCCCAAAAATCTCTCTTTATTACTTAAGATTCCAAGGTCTTCAGGAAAGAGGGTTCTCCTGCCCTGTTATAGCTTTTCCACCTCTCCCTGCTAAAAGTACCATAAAGAATAGGGGAAAACAATGTAGATGACATTTAATGGCAGGCTGCTAAATATAGTTCAGGTTCCTTGAATAAGATACATTCTTCAGCTTAATAAAGCCAAAGTATCTTATAAGCAACTTAATACCCATCTTTGTTCATCAATTTTTTCCTAACCTAAGATTTCTAAGTACATAGTGTAATTACTGCCATTGAAGAAACTAATAGCTTAACCAGACCTTATTCTTCTCCAGCAAGAACGTTTTTAGGGAATAAGATAAAGCTCTTCATTATATTTGCTTTCTTATTAAATGGCTGTTTAAACAGCCTCTGTATTTAGCATACATCATCTCCTGTGTAGACATACTTGTTAACTGTGTCCCTTTTTAACTTTCTTTGCACAGCTAATGGCCCAAAGATACACAATACAAAATTTGTACTTCTTGAACACCGTGCACAGGAGATGTCTGAAAGCCACATGTGGGATTAACTGTTCATGCAACATGGTAGAAAGAACACCTTATTTCAAAAAGAAACACTTTGATAACTTTTTTTTTTTTTTGAAGAATAAACACTGCATAAAAGTAGCCACATGTACCTACATTTTCTACTTCGGACCATTCAGGTTTTTACTTCTATACTGCTCTCCTGGTGCTGTAAGGTAGAAGTTGGCTTCACATGCAGGCCAATGAAGAAAGATGGGAGCAGGGGGAAAATCTTGAAGCAAAAGTTACCCATTTCCCTTTCCATTTTGCATGCTAAGGGGCAGAGAAGTACTGAGCTGAAGCCCATGCAAGCCTGTTCACACTGTTGAAAAATACAACATAAATGACAAAGAATTCACAAACTGCCAGGAATGGCTTGCCCAGGGTGAGCTCCAGTTCACTAATATTTGTTCCAACAGAGGCAAAACAAGGAAACCAGGAAATACTACAGAACTCCTCATGCATGAGCACGGAGTAATTAAATCTAACAAGATTGCCCTGAGCACAAGCGTGAACAAAGTTAACAAGCCTGTCTAGCCCTCACACCAAAGAAAGTCAAAGGTCTTGCTAGGAAACTGGACCTTTTTTCTATACTTTGTGATACACCTTGATGCCTAATGCAATCCCTTCTTCACACAAGAGAAGCTTCTTCATTAATTGCTGTTCTCCTGCTGATCAAACTGGACTCAGGTCACCAGGAACACCACCAACACCCTACAACAACCTTCTCTCTGGGTGTTCTACCCTCCTGCTGTCATAAACAACACCTCTTCCCTTCTCATCACTGCTGTTGAACCTTCTGCAGCACTGCAGATGAGGATCCAACCCACAGTTCTACAGGCACAAGAGAAATGAGATTTGGCCAAAATTTGACCCTATGCACAGGTCAGGGCTAGTCCTTTAACACTAGAGAAATGTGTTTTTGTCCCTTTTCCTCTTCAAAGAAAGCTAGAAAAATTGAGATGCGAAGGGCAGAAAGGTAAGGAGGAGAATATTATCTGACATAGATCTGCTCTGGTTCCTACAGGAAGAAATAAAACAACAACACAACTAACTTACTCTTTTCACAATACAAACAAATTCTGCTGCCCAGAATTGAAGAAGCAACGTGAATTTGGTAATATAAGCAAAAAGTGGTTTTCACTTGATGAGGGCATCCTTGGCATCAGGATAACAGAGCTCTTGCTATGGATCACATCTTGCAACGCTTCAGAGCAGAAAGTTTTTGGTTTTACTATTTTCAAATAAGATGAATTTCCCTTTTACTTATTTTTCTTAAGCACTTCTTCTATACCTCACATTAAATTTCTCTTTGGATATTTACTCAATTTGCCTTAATTAAACAGAGGTTACTCTACTTAGGAAGCGAAGCAAACTAGAACCAAATTAAAGCAATTTTTCAGAATTAAAGCATGCAAACAACAGTTTAATGAGGTTTAAATAATCCTTTATAAAGTCACATCCTTTAATTAATTTAACTCAACTTTCCCGAGTATCCATGGGTGGGCATATTCCATGTCAAGACACATTTAAGGAAAAAGGGCAGAAAAATACCCCCAGAGAAGAAAATAAAGATAATTCTGGCTTTCTGGATCTTCACAGCAACAAGAGCAGATAACTTGATGTTCTGCTCCCAAGTGCCAGGCTCACCCCAAAGTAGGGGGCAGAAGGGTTTGCATTTGTGCACATCTTTCCCAACACTTAATGCAACATTAAACACTTGGGAACCAGGATGAGCCCCCAAAAAATTGTTCATGAGACTTCAGTGTCTAAACCCTTTCCTCAGCTTTGTCTTCTCAGTGGCCTCCTGGAGTCTCCTGGAGCTGGAGCCATGTACCCTAGTGAAATAAATCTACTTACGGCAGTGGAAACGGTGCAAACCCCCCCAACACAAGCATTACCTCTGCACTAAATCAAACTGCCTTTATGCAAAGATTAGGCACTGACAGCAAAATAAAAAACTCCAGAGTTTGCTCAAAAAGATTGTCACAGGCTAATTCAAAGACAATTTCAAATTAGGTGAATAAATCCTTGTTCAAACTTGCCTTCAGATATAATTCATCTCTGAGCTTAGTGCAAGCATTCACATTTTCAGCTCAAAAGGGCAGAGCAGAGTTTTGATTCTTGCTGCAAATGTAAGAAGCAACCAACACATGAGGTTTACAATCAAAAACAACTTGAACCTGAAAAATCGTCTGAGCTATAACAACCCCTGGAAAAAGGAGGGAAAAAAAAGTATTAGAAGTGGAGGAATAAAATAGCATTCAGGACATTACAAAAATGCAGATTCCTTCAGTAACTCTGGAGCAGCACTTGGTTTCACAGATCCCAGGGGAAAAAGCTTTCCTGTAAGCAAAGGGCACTGCAAATGCCTCCCCAAAGCACAGTCTGTTTGTACCAACAGCAGACGTTACATTGGGAAACCATGGGGAGTAGGTTAATTGCGAGATGCTGAATAAAAATAACACCTGCTATGGAGCAATTAAAAGCAGCCCTCCCTAGCACTCCATCCTTTGCAATTACCTCAAAACAAATACATTTCTCAAAGAAAAATCAGAATCCTACAACCTTCAGCACAAGCTCAGGGCTCCCCAGAGTTTCATCCCGAACAGCCCTTGCAGAGTATCCTGCAGCTCTAAGAGCAGGCAGGCTGGTGCCTTTACACAAAGCTCTCTCTGCAATCACCAGGCTAAATAAACCCAAAATATATTGCAGCAACTTCCACCCATGCTTGAGAACAGGCAGGGAACCAAAGTGGATATGGAGGGGACACAGTCAGCAAGAAAGAAATAGCAATCTGCCACTTGCAACCCACCATGTGAGTTTTCAGCTTCCCAAGCACCCTGCAAATATCCCCTATAGGGCTATTAAATCCCGTGCTTTGGGGATTAAGCCAGTCTTTATCCGTTAGAGATCAGGCTGTGACAAACAGTAGGGGACAGATTATCTACATCTGCCACCAAGGGAGGATTTACACCTTCCAAAGCATCTGTGCTGCCCAGGGCCACAACCAACCTTGGGCTAAACCAACACGCTGCTATGAGCTGGGGTTAAAAAAGCTTCCTCTGTCATGCACAGAGACCTCCAGGGACAGCACAAAGACTTCACAGAAGATTTGGGGTAACTTGTAGGAATCTAAGTGAAACGCCAATCACGCTGGGCTTGCAGAAGGTTATTTTTCAACAGCAGAGAGGTGGGCTGCCCCTAGCCCAGGCTCCAGCCTAGGGAACATCTACCATTTGAGCATTGCCACACAGCAGGCAAAGAGCCCTCTAAAATCAGCCTGCATGTCCACAGGCTTCTTCTGATGCAAAGTACAAGGTTTCTGCTCACAGAAAAGGAAGAATCTGGATTTCAATCCATCTAGTGACTAACTCCATCCAATAGCTGCTATAAATATTCCAATCAGCTGCCTCTCCTCTTTGGGAGAGGGACATGATATGGTCCTACCCAATGCAGTCAGGGGCCCAGAGGAACGTGCATGCTCCACACAACACTATGGCAGTGCCACAATATATTTACAAACTCTTTAAATTAATTTACCCAAAGTTTTTCACTGTGCCCCTGCCAACTGGATAAATTATATCCATTTGCAATTACTACAGTACCCAAAACAAACAACATATTAAATCTCCAAAAGCTATTTCAGAGCCTCTCTCAACTGTCATAGAAATAAATCAGCCCAAATAGTCCCCAAATTCGTCTTCCAGAGAAGCTGATAATCACAGGCTCATAAAAAAATAAATGTTCAACTGGAGTCAGTTTTGTAATATATTAATTAACATAATTTTCCTCTGCAGTGACAATAGGCCATCTGCTACCTGGCATGGAAAGGGGCTTCAAGTTTCACAACAATCTAAGCTGAACCCTGTTGTGCATGGTTAATTTTCACCCAAAAACCAGGCCGGGCTTCCTGGGTTCCTTTCAGACAAGCACTTTTCAGCAGGCAGAAAATAAAGTTTTTGCCAGCGACTAAATCCTGATTTCAGCTCTCGGCAGAGAGGTCCTTGGTGGCCAGGACCACCCGGTGTCACTACGATCTGCACTGGGATCCTGGCCCAGAGTCAGCCATAGCGTGCGGGGAGGAAAAGAGCATCTAGTGAGCCAGCCTGCAGTGCATCCTCTGCAATAAATTGAGTGCAAGCTTCCAAAGCAAAAGCTATTATGTGGATTATCAATAAAATTGGCCTTGAGGCATAGGACCTTGGGCAAGACACCTTTAAAAACACAATTGTTTCTGACACGAGCTTGCTGAGTTATGTCCACCTGGCAAGCGTGGTCCTTTCCACTCCTATTTCAGCATGAACACAAAGTCATCTCTGGTAGTGACTGTCTCTACCTCCAGCCTTGCAGTAAATATCAAAAGAGATTTTTTTCCTAGCAGTCATTCTCACTCACAGATGTCCATAACAAAGCCATCATGTAACTCCTAAACAGAACTCAATCAGCAAAGTCCTAGGGAAAAACTATTGCTTTGATACAGGCAATATCTGAGCAAAAGTCGCCCTCACAGTGGGCAATAACCCACTGTTACTCTCAACATAAACGTGAAATAACTTCACAGCTGATAATCAACTTCATTTACTCTGCTATTTATAGCTGAATTATGTAGATGAGGAAGCTATATATGATAAGATCCTTCCTGGAAGGATAAAATTCTGTCCCAGGTTTGAATCCGGGCCGAGTAGTGACAACCAACATCCAAGTCTGCAGGCCAAAATACTTCCCCGATATCTGTATCTACCTCTACTAAAACAAAGGCACTTGGGTTTAACTTTGGGCTGTTCTTCCACTTTGCTGCAAAGGATTAGCCCTTTTTTCAGGTAGAATAGTAGAGGAATTTGAGTGCTTTCAGAAGATTGATTCAGTTGTTCTGTATCAAAACACACACTTGGGTTTCTATGATGGCAGCATGTTCACTTTCATAGGAAAGATAACTTCTTTTTCCTGCAGCTTTGAGCTCTGCTGGCATTCCTTTTACTCAGTCCCATGCCCCTTGGTCCTGCCGGGTCCCTAAATTCCTGTGGGAGAATCACATGTCCCATCATGTGCCTCCAAGACACCAGGTAAACCCACAGTTGTTTCATGCAGCAGATGTAACCAGACCCAAGAGCAAAACAGTCTCCAGACTCTGATACAAAGTGTTTTGCAAATAAAAATCTTGCAACTCTGATAAAGGTCATTTACCAGAAATCAATGTTTGGAAACAGACTACCGGGTACAGCAGACTAACGCTGCCACCGATGGTATTTACTTTCATTAAAAGTAATATTTGCAATAGCAAGGCATTATTTTACGCTACACACGACACATTCAAGGAAACCTAGACTATTTAAATGTAAATGAGAACATTCATATTTGACACCAAGATTTTGCCATTCGCTATTTGCCAGCTGTATTAAAGGATTTCTGTTTACCAATTTCAGCACGCAGTGAACCGTGCGTGCTCTCCACCGGGCACCCGAGCAGCGCGCCGGCCCGCTCCCGCCTCGCTTCTCAGGTCCCCATCCCACAGATTACATTAATCCTCTTGTTTGTTCTTTCTTTAATTAAATGATACAATCTCCTAGGCAGTCTGTGCACAGATAGTAGCAGATAAAGTCTTAAGGAACAGAGCACGCTCAGGAATAATCTTTACCATGCTAATTAGATCCAAAAACAACAACAAAAGGCAACCCTGGAGGCCTATGGAAGAACTGTACAAAGGAAAATCTTATTTGGTTGACCTCACAAATCCTCAGGTTAAAACAAAGTGTGATATAGCGTGGTATGAAAAACTGGAGGTCACCAATTTTACAGACTCACTGAATAGTTTAGGCTGATCAGCCCTAGGCAGAGCAGGTCACACAGGACTGTCCCACCTGGGTTTGCTCAAGCCGAGGATGGAGATCCCTCACAGCCCTCGGGTCTGTTTGACCACCCTCACAGCAGCCTTATATCTAACTAAATTCACCACATTCCAGGTTGTCTCTCTCACCTGCCTGTCACCAGTAAGCATAGAAAGGGACCCAAGAAAGTTGCAAAAACGTCTGCTTTGGAGAGGCTTTCTTGTTGAAGGGACACACTAAACTAAATCTGTTCCAACAGGCAGAAACAAAGTTGATCCTCTTTGGCAACAAGAGAAATGAAGATTTCCCGAGAATCCTTCCAAAAACATTACACGCTGTTTTATTGTGGGCATTCAACACTGCAATCGATTCCCTGATCTGGCACCAAGCTAAAGGAGAACAATTCCTTTGAAATCTGTAGGCTTACCAGGAGGTAGGTACCTCCAGGAGGTAAGTCTACCAGTCCAGACAACCCAGGAAAGAACTGTAGAGCATTTAAGATGATGCAAACAAGTTGAATAACTTCCTTCTGTTTTCTGTGCCTTGATAACATGATTATCACATAACTTTGCATAGCTAAACTGGCCAATACAGCAATTTAGCCACCAGCTTTCAGTTGCTACCCCAAAGAAAGGTGGGGTTTTTTGATCTACCAACCCAGCCTCTCTCCTCCTAGCTCAACTAGGGATATTTCCATGTTTTGTCTGTTAAAGAAACTACAGAAATTAAAGTGCTGTCTCTCCAGCAATTAAAAAGTGACAACCTGTTAGAGAACAGGAGACTACGCGCTATTTTGGTGCACTGCTAAATAGGTAGCAGCATGCCAAGAGAAAGCAGAGCTGTGGTCTCACTAGCACATACCCACCAGACACGCAGGCGTGCAAGGCTCCCCCGTGGGCACTGCCAGCAGCCACGGGGGACATCCCAACAATCCTACCACGAGAGGGGAAAACACAGGAACACGTATGCTGGAAAGCCACGTCAATAAAAGCAGAAGAGGTAAAACATGACATAATGTCTGGCATTTTTCCGTGCACTCATTTTAATAGCAGTCTCTAAACCTAAGCAACATGGAGTCGGGTTGGACTGCTTTGGGGTGAGGGTGCTGGCAGAGGGACATCCACATACTCGGCTGGAAATTCTTTGAAGGAAAGCTTTGGACCACCAAGGCCGTGAGGTTTGGAGTTTTGGGGACAAAAGGAAAATCATTTCATCACTTTCTGTCACAGTATGACATATGCCATAACTCGTTTATAGAGATCTGAACTCCTAGCCAGAAGGTCTTCTCCAGTTCCTCATCTCACTCATATTAAAGAGGAAGCTTTCACCTAGCAGCTAACAAAGCAGCATGACCCATCTTCATCCTTCACCAAGGACAACAGCTCAGTAGCTCAGACTGATGACATTTATTCTGCAGTCCAGGCACCTTTTAAGCAAATAAAGGATTTGAAAATATAATTTTGCCAATCAATAAGATATTGTGAATGTGTAATGCTCTGTATAAAAGAAACAACAGCTTTCATTAAGGCTGATGCTGCGATACATTTACCCTTCTTGTCAGTTCAAGGTAGGCTCGTTGATGCTCTCAAGGCCATTGCTAGTTTGAATTTTTTTTTCCTTTTTTTTTTTTTTTTTTTTTTTTTTTTTGAGACTGAAGTCATTAGTGTTTTCAAGCATTTCCAGTGTCACATTTCTACAATTGTGCAAAGCACCCAGAAAGCTCTTTTATAGGCAAATGAAGTGGAGAACTGACAAAAATTACAGTTTTAGTTACAGACCAAATTATTTGCTACCCAAAAAAACTCCAGTTCGAGACACCCCACCCAAGCGTACGGGCTCCCACACCTTGTCGCTCTGTCATCCCTGCATCACGTGGAGAAGTGGCTGCAGAGGAAAGGAGAACTTCACAACATGCAGTCTCTCTGCCAATAACATGCCTTTTAAAAAAGTGTAAAGCAAGCAAATAAGAGACTTTGTGGTCAGAGAAGCAGCCCATATGCTAGCAATTAAGTTATAGAAGGGTGTCAAAGCTCACAGGATGGTCCTTGCACAGAGCAAGGACCTGGGATTCTTCATTTATCTCCACATAGTTCGAATAGCCAAGGCTGTGTTTTCCTCACAAAACCAACCATCCTTTTCTCTTGCCCAATCCAATGCACCACTCCACTAACACACTTTTGGTAGTGGCAAAAGTGGCCTGTGACTACGCAGACAGGCTCCAAATGCCGCTTAATCCTCTCAAAACAAACCCAGCAATAGAAGCAGATCTACTAACACATTGCTAAAGACGAGGTTAAGTGTGGAGGTGAGTGGTACCCTGCACAGTCACATCCCACAGATGCATCACAGGAACACCTGGATGTCACAGGAGTTGTGGCACGTGTCCAGCAGCAGTGACACAGGAGACTCATGTATCAGATCTGCCCTTCCATAGACACACACATAAGACTCCCAGGCACCAGTTTAGTCCATTTTCCTTTCCAGCCTATACCTGCTTTAAGTTAAGTTGGTGTTTCACATTGCAGTTGACAAATTCCACATGGCACAGTATGACTAAAAGCTTTTCTTTCCTTTTAGCACACCCCATCTTCCTGGGATGCAGCAAGTGAATTAAAGTTGCACACAGTCACAAAAAAGCTTCAGAGACACAGCCAGGAAGGGGATAGACACCGTTTCTCACTCAAGCATCTTAAGCCACAAACACCACACAGAAACAGAAACCTTCTTCTTACATCAAAGTCCACATTGAAAATCCCATATACTACAGTGAAGTAATTTCCATTTCATTTCCTGAAGACAAGGGGTTGGAAAAAAAAAAAAAAAAAAGCCATGTCTTTGAAGGAAGTTCTCATTTTAAAATTACAGTGTGGCTTCATTTAAGTTTTGCAGTAGCACATGACACTTGGTGCCGTTCTGCAGAGAAGCCATCAGCAGTGATTACCTGAAAGACCCCGTGGATGTGGAAAAACGAGACAGCCCAACTCCTGGGTACAGCGGTAATTGCTTTGGATGCTGGTCTACTTTGCTTTACTCCAGAGACAGGTAAGTCGGGACAAGCCTTGCACATTTCCAAACCTGCAGCCTTATGGCTCTTCCATGCTTCCCTTCTCCATCCACGCCTTCCCTCACGGCTTCTCTGAAAACTCGCTTCACTGCCCTTCTTATACCAAACCACCTTAGTTATTGCGGCAGCTGCAAAAAAAATGGAGTTGTATGGAAGCAAAACATGCTAAAGTGGCCCTGTAAATTGAATTCTTTCAAGCCCATCACACACTTTTCTGGACTTCAAATCTTCCCCAGTTGAATTCAGTGTGCATTCAAGTTAATTATGTGATTCAGATCTAAGAGTTAATAGTTCTTCCTGCTCCAAGCAAAGGGTATACAGTTCCAGCTGCAAATAGAAGACATTTTGCTATCTAGCATGCAAGCCAATGAGTCTGGCAAGAATTACATTACTTTAAAGAACACGAACACTGAAAACCTCCTGGGGTAGTAAGGAGACAGAGCAATTAAAGACAGATTCAAAGGTTTACAAATACACTTTGGAGTTCCTAGTGATTTGCAAGAGATTTCTGGCTAAACCTTTGGATTTTATCCCTAAAAATTACAGTACTTCATCTCCTGAAAACACAAAACAGCCCCCAAAAAAAACAAACAATAAGAGGAAGGAGAGAAATATGAAATTGCTGATGGATGCTGCTGGTAAAGCTTCCACGTGAGCCTCCTTTCCGCTTTCTTCAAACGTTTTTTTACCACCGCGGGAGCATTTGTTAGAGCGCAGCCTCTGCCAAGTTGCAAGACGATATCCCTGACAGCAACACAACTCATTACCCGCTGATTTATGAAACCAGAGCTGAGGGGCCCAGCACACAGTGTGGAAAAGCAGCACCGAATCTATCCACAAAGGTGACATTTAATAGGTCTGTGTACTTTATAGCTGCCTTAAACGCGCTGCTCCAAGCGCCAGGGAAGACATGGATGGCAATTCCCCCTTCTACCTCCCGGGCCACCAAGCAGCCAGCAGCCTCCTGAAGAGGGCAGGAATTCCCAACTATCAGGCATGGATGTCCCTGGAGAGAGAGGCTAACACATTCTAAAACCTCGTATATGGGACCAAAACACTTAGCTTTAGGCTGGAGTTAGGATATACCTGGGAACATGTGCTCCCAGGTAGAGCTACTAGTGTAAAGCACTTGTTTTATATAGAATCACATCCTGGAGTTTAAACTGAACTGGAATCCATGAAGATGACTCTAGAGCTGACGGAATTGTCTATTTTTCTTAAAAAGAGTAAAAGACTAAAACACTATACTTTGTCCAAATGGC
>NW_010580281.1:5136-24349 GCF_000705375.1 Tinamus guttatus
TCCTCCTCCTCCTCTTCCCTTTCCCACCGCGCCGCGGCGGCGCAGCCGTTACCGGGACCGTTAGCGCGCGCGGGGAGGGCGACGTGGGGGGACACGGGGGCAGTTTGGGCGCTCCCTGAGGGGAGAAGGGGGCCCGGGGGGCAGTTTGGGCACCCTCTGAGCCGGGAAGGGGGTCCCTGCGCCTCCTCCTGCCCTGGGGCGCTGCCTCCCCCGCTGTCTCCACAGGGTGCGGGGCCTCTGGCTTGTGTGGAGAAAACACCCGTGTGGCTCCTTGGGGAAGCTCCATTCCCTTCCCCAGAGTGCTGGGAGAGGCCCGTGTCCCTCCTGCCTCTGGGGCAGGTCTCCCTAGAGACCGTGTGGCCACAAGGAGTCCTCGGTCTTTCCATGTGCTCGCTGATTTATCCGGCTCGAGGTTCAGCCCGAGTCGCTTTCCACCATGTGCTGCGGTGTTGTGACAAAAGCGTCACCAGTTACACATGGCAAAAGGGCCAAGGAACATGCTCCTAACATGCGCCCATGTAGAGATCCTAAAGAGAAAGGAGACCTCCAAGGTCTCCTTTCCAAGAGAATTTGGACCTCCAAGGATGGTGAGGGGATGGATGGTTTCTCCACCATCCATTACACGTATCCTTCCAGAGAGGCCAGCCACCATTTCCATGGCTTATTCGGAGGCACATCAAACCAAAACAGGAGAGTGGGTATCACCCGCTGCCCACCAAGAGCAGGAGGTCACACAGGCAGGTCACACGGCCAATGTCTTCTCATGGACAAATCACAGGAGATCTTCTGATCTTTGTTTGCATTTGTAAAAAAAAGACATGAAAGCTCCACTGTTTGGCTTGGCACCTCATTCCAAAGGTTAATTCTCTCTTTGGTGAAAAACTAGGCTTTGAATTATTTGACTTTTTTAGCTACTGCTCCTTGGTGTGCCATTTTCAGCAAGGCTGAAAAGACCATTGGTAACTAGCCTTTTTTTCCTTCAAGACATATCTATTTACCAACACATTCTCTCCAGCTTTTCCATTATTTTGTGGCTCTTTTCTGCATTGCATCTTCACTGTATTCCTTTTCTGTCCAGCCGTTTCCATTAACTGGTGTATGGGGAACCTAGTCAAGTCATTTCATAGCTATTGCTTCCCACTTTGTTCACGTTAATTCTTCTCCCTTTCTTGCCCAGCCAGATAAGCTGATAACACAAAAGAGTCTTTTGTGAGCACAAACAAATAACAGATGTATTAAAAATAGTCATTGCAGAGGGAGTCATTAGTTGGTTAGCATTCATATAGTGCTTTGAAGACCGGTGTCCTCATGTGTAGAAATGCAGACATAATAAATGCACTTAAGGTACTAAACACTCTTTTGAACTTGATTACTTGTCCCCGGCTGCACTGCTAGGTAATACTAAGGATAATTACAAACCAGTGATAAATCAACCACTTATCACTCAGGAATTTAAGACATAACCAATTACCCAGTTCCTTCGCTCTTTTTTTTTAGGTTGATGTTGGTCCAACAAAAGTGTAGACTCCTGCGTGGCAAATTTAAGTGTACTGACAACAGGCTTACTCCTTCCATTTCTCATCTGTAGATTGGCTTAGATAGCCCACAGCCATCCAGCATTTCACAGACATGGGACAGGAGCAGCTGAGAGCTAGACAGTGTATTAGTTAGTCTTGAAAGGTGCTGAATCAATAGAAGCTGCTGAGGCTCTAACCCCTTCTGCAAGATTCAGATTCTCTGTCCTAGTTAGGAAAGCACAGTTTGAGCAAAAATCACTTGCCTAGTGTGTTGTGAGGATCTCTGAATAACCACAAGTAACCCCCTTCCCTATTTCATCTCCAGTGGGAGTTGGTGTTATGAGAACATCACCAGCATTGATCTCAGCTTCAAAGTCAAATTTCAGGGCTTAAAATTGCTACTTTGCAGAGAAGGGGAATAAAAAAATGATTGGTTCAGTTGAAGGTTAAACTAATATGCCCAGAAACAACTGAGCTTCAGATGGTTTCCAAACACCTTAGTTTTGGCTTAATATTTCATCTCCTCTCTTCCTTTTATCTGTAGTCTTTCAAGGACATACTGTGCATGTTTAAACAGCAATAGATAATATAAGCAAAGCTCCTGACTATGGTTCATTTCTAGCATCACCATATGCAACAGATACACAGTGGCATCCTCTGTCTCTTTGAAAGCTTACAAGGAATTGCAGCTTCATATTGTTTCTGAATTCTTACTATGCTGACATTTTTTTAAAAGGAAAATCAAGCAGATTGCTTTTGATGCAATTAGGCTCTTTAAAAGTTTTGGTGAAAGGAATGCTGTGAAGCATTAGCTGAATAAGATGTAGGAAGGAACTACCCTTTATTAATAAGGATCAGGCCTTTACATGACTAGGGGTACATGGGGACTTACCTGTTTCAACTTTTCAAGTTAACAGGCCCATCAAAGTCACTAGTTGCACAAATATGTTAAAGTGATTTTATGGAGAAATTTGTATTTTCAGCACTCCATGACTAAAAACCAAGAGCTGATGAAGAAAACAACTTGACAACAGAAGTTTAACTTCAAGCTTGTTTTCCACAAAGGTTGAATTATCCTCAGCGTGTAAAACCAAAATGTTTCTGTAGAAACAGAGACTTTATCACTAATGGCCACAGAATTTGAATACTCTTTCAAAAACCATCCTAAACTCCAGGCCATATGTTTGCAAAAATAACCTCTCAAGTGAGAGAACAATGTAACGTCTCCTGATCGTGTTGCTGATTCTGCAGACAGACAGTCCCAGGGTCTTTTTTGCTGCTCACAGCTTTCCCTGCCAGCCTCAAATAGAAAGGAACAAGAGTCTGGACATATTACACAGCTGCTTTTCAAATCCCCCTGGATTGTACTAGAACGGTAAAGAAGCACAAACCAGCATCCTCATATGAGGCACGTTTGAAGAAGCAGACAGGCCTCCTTTCCTCATCTGCCTGTTTCCTGGCCACACAGGCCCTGCTTCTTTCTCCAGTCCATGAAACAAGAAGCATCATCTCCTCCCTTCTGGATCTTCATTTATGTAGCAAGAACCCTGAAGATCCAACCATGATCAAGGCTCAACAAGGCCCTGTTGGGCAAATGGCCCAAGGAGTTTACACAAAGGGACAAGAGGGCTAGCAAAGATATGAAAGGTTGAAGTGACTGCTTGAGATGATAAAGAGAGAAACAGCAAGATTCGAGGATTAAAATCCAGTACTCCTCTTTCCCAAGCCATTTCCCATCCTTCTCCTTCACTGCTTTTCACCTCTCTGTGAGTATTTGCCATCCACCTGAGGTAACTGAGTGGGGATTTCTGGTCATGTTACCGCTGATCCAACTGTCTCAAGTGTTTGAGGAAGCCCTAGTTTAAGTTGTTACCATTCTTGGGCTATTACAAACCAGGGAACTTTTGTTCATCAGTTACTTTCTGAATGCACCTTAACTACAAATCTGTGAATAACTGAAAATAGGGTTGAAAATAGGGGAAAAAAGCACAACTTCTAAATCAAAATGACTTCTTCTTCTAATGAAAACTTAGCTACAAGCCAATCATTCCAAATTAAGCTTTCTCATTCCAACCTCCTCTTGTTTGTAAATAGCAAGTGTCACTTGAAATTAGACTGCAACTTAATGAGAACCTTTTAAAAATATTGGCAAATATTGAGTATTATCCATATCATTTGAATAAAATTATCTTGTGTGTTATAAGTCCAATGGTCTTCCATAAAGTTGTGAAGGTGTAAAATCAACATAAATGAGAATAAACTGGACCTATAGATAGGGAAAAGAAAGTCTGTAGCATTTCAAGGTTCTTCGGTTGTCCTATTAAGTAATAGCCATGGAAGTTGCCAGAGCAGTTCAATTCTTCCTCACTCTGTCTCATACACACCAAAGATGAATGAACTAATCTCTCCATTGACATCAAGGACAAAAAGGACTCGTTAACAATATCAAACCATTTAGCATGAAGATGCTTGAAACTGTCAGCTTGGTCTTAAGAGCTTTTCCCCTCTCTTTGAAAACTGGGGAGATTCCAGCTTGGAACAAAATCTGAAGTCATGTTCCAAGATCTTTCAGAGAACCACCAAGTATTAAAAGGTTTCGGCTGCCATAAGTTAAGCAAGTCTTTTTAATGCCAGCTGATTTCATTGAAAGGAGGCAGAACAAGAAACTACGAACACTTTGTGGAAATAAGACACAAAGATGATGTTAAGGATGGAAGACAAGGCTGCGAGAAGAAAATAATTAAAAAAAGTTGTCTCCAAATTCAGAAAACCACGGAATAGATGCACCAGAAAACTCCTCAGCCTATCTGTGCCGTATGCATCCCACAAGCCACAGAAAACTTCCTATTGCTATAAAACCATCCAGTTAAAGGTCACGAGTTACCACTACCAAGGGCAAGAATCAAGAATACTGCTAAATCAAGAAATCAAGAATACTGCTAAAGCCCCAATTTCTGCAGTGCATCCTGCAGAAATTAGAGGAAATAATACTGATCTCTGACAATCTGAACTAAAAGAAATACCTTCCCGATCCCAAACCCGGCTGTGTCTTTCAGTCCATCCATCCCTTGGAGCCAACCATCACCCCCTGCACCTGCAGGAGGGCACGAGGTGAGAGGAGACGGTACCAAGGCTGAATATTGGCCCTGCACATGAAGGAGGAGGTAAGGCACATTATTTTCCTTAGTGTGTGTCCATAGCACAGACTGCAGCGCAGCTTTAAACCGTCCCCACGCTGCAAAGCACTTGGTGTGAATATACGCACGCTCTGATCCACTTAGGACACTAGGAGCATTATTAACATTTGCCCCTAAGACGTATGAAAATGCCAGCTCCCAGCTCTGCACATTTTCTTTCTACCTAAAGCTGGCAGAAAAAAAAAGGAGCTTTCAGGGCATTCGTTTTTATTTCCAAACAGCTAAGGGAGGTAGTTACTCCACAGAGCCCATGTGCTCAATCATTTCCTGGAAGCATTTGTTGAGCAGTAACACTGCCAATTTATTGACGTGCTTTGCAAAAACAGGGGAAACGGACAAAAGCCTCTGTCTGAATTGCAAGTTAGTGTTGCAGGTATTTTTCTTTCCCAAAGGTCTTTCAAGTCACTGCTGCTCATTTTCAATGACCAAAAAAAGAAAAAAAAAAAAAGAAGAATGGCTACCAAACTCCATGCAAATAACATATAGATACTGTATTCTATGGTATAGGGGATGGGCTGAGTTGCAAACAAAGACAGTTTTGTAAAGCACTGGTCATATCTTTTCACCTTCTCTCCTTAGGCTGATATACATCAGATGATGGACTGGTTTGTGTTCATTGCGATATATTTTCGATTCCTACTGGCTTTATCAGGGGCTGAGAAGAGTCAGTGCCTCTCATGAATGTCCAGAGCTAGATTTTGTACTTGGAAATGAGCTGTGAAGGGGCTCACACTGATTTACAGAGCACCTGGTAAGATTTGCAGCTCTTCTCCCTGGAACTGGTGGCTAGTGTCCCTGGGAAGTGAACGTATTCACATGGAAGTGACACGTGGAACAGGCTGGTGAGTGAGATGATATTGAGCTTATGATTCAATGTTACAATTTTCTTATATGCAACGTTTTTACATCAGCTTGCTCCCAAGATAATAAAGTCCACGCTCTTTCAATACATCTGCATCTATGAGGTTTCCCAGATGGTGTTTTGAAGAGGTAAGAGACTTCATGGAAAACGACCTAAAAATCTCTACTACCTCCTGGTGGCAGAGTTTTGCTCTCCGTACACACTGCAAAAAAACTGATCCAATGAGACCTGATGATTTTCTGGTGGCTTCAGAACAGCACAGTAATTGATGATTTTACATCACTGTAAAGATTCTGGTGGCTTCAGAACAGCACAGTAACTCCTAAAACCCCCCAATGTTACAGTGTTTTACACAAGCAGCAACTGCCCAGTCTTTCAGCTCTTTCCTCTCTGCTTATGTGAAATTAATTCCTTTAAACTGCTCCTGAGCCTGGTCAGTTACACCAAAAAGAAACATCTCCTCTACCTCCTGCCTTCTGAGGTACCCTGTGTTTTTGGGAAAGGTGATCATCTCTCCAGACTCGCTCCTAAAGGCATGGAGGTAGCAGGCAAAGTGCCCCAGCCCTTGTAATAAAGTATTTCATGGGGGTAGCAGAAAGAAGGAGTTTGGAAGCCTGCACTCTGTGCCCGAATGGATATGGTGATGCCCTGTCCCCATGGGCAGGAGGACCTCATTTGAGGTGCCCTGGGACATCTGAGGAACTGTGAAGAGCTGGTAGATGTGCCAGAGGGTCTGAGGAGCCTGCACCTTTCTGGACTGGCAAACAGAGACCATGCAGAGCAGCACAGCACATCCCCAAGGGCTCTGGAGGTCTGTGTGAATCAAGCCCTCAGTGTCACCACCATATAACTGCTCTCTGTGCAACTCAATTTGGAAAAAAAAAAGTCATCCCACTGCTTCTAAAAGCAGGGATATTTCATCCTGAGTCATGTATACGTCCAGAAGGCCCCAGAGCAACGTATTGCAATCCCCCAAGGCTGACAGCTCTGCTGATTGCACCCTTTGAATTATCTGAATGGGCTCTCCAAGGGTGTGCAGCAGCCCGAGCCAGCCGGGACCGGGAGCAAGCACTCACCTTGGCTGGGTATGTGTGTGCCCGTGTCTGGGCATGTCCCCCTTGAAAATACAATAACCCGTCCGACAGATGAGTTATGTGGGGACAGCAGGGAGCCCCTGGCTCTCCCCACCCCAGCGACTGAGCTCCGTTTTCCCCGCTAGCCTCAGGAGGCTGCAGGCATCTCCCTGTGGATGCTGCAGTTGCAAGCTGATCATTTTCACTTTGGAGAAGGAGGTTTTTAGTGGTGTAAACTGTCTATGCTATACGGATGACTTTTTCCTTTGCTTTCCATCTCTTTGCCATGCTGGGCTAAGTCAAGCAGATTACGATTAGTGTTCGCTGCCCAGCCTCAGCATGCAGACTCTGTCATATTGCCAAGCAGAGTTGACATCACAAACCCTCTCCAGCAGGACCTCATAAATTCACATTCCCCACGTTCCTCCAGTCACCTTGGCCATGTTTCGCACTGTCGTTGTGAGCCAAATCCAGCTGAGCTCCAGGTACCCCCTCTCCAGGCTCAGCCCCACCAGGTTTGCAGCCCAGCCATGAGACTTCTACCCCATGAGCCAACCTGGAGGACTCATGATCTGCTGCTGATACTACCCACGTAGTCCTGGCAGCAGCGCCCTGCGACACCCACAGAGGCTGCTGAAGAGGCCCAGCCACCTTCTCCAAGCACACGGAGCCTCAACTCAGCCTCCTTGCCCACACCCTACGTTGTGGTGACCACATTACCCAAGTATTCAGTCATGCTTCTGCCACACACCCCGAACTTGGGATCTCTTGACAGGAGATAAAAACAAACAAACAGGGAGGATCTCTCCAAAATCCTTTGAACGTTGTGCATTTTTTCCATAACATTTGCAGCAGTGCACATTTTGACAGACATTAATTCGCTACCTCTGCAGCTAATTCATAGCTGTGGGAAAAACTTACCTCAGCTACCACTTTTTCTAAAGGAGCACTGTGTGAAGCCTGCCTTTTGACACCTAGTTTCTCTCTGGAAATTCCTTGAGTTATATACAGATATAAGAAAAAGAAAATGGGTGTCCCGCTCCCTCTGCTGGTGCAATCTTCAGCCATTAGTTTGTACCAAATAAAAAACTGTTCAAGTGCTGTTTTCCAACACCTCCCCTGGCTCTGCTGTTTGGAAATGTGTTACTGTGTCCAAAGAGAAAGCTGAGGAGCGACAGAAGATCTCTTTTGCAAACAGCTTCCTAATCAAATCCAGAGCGTCCCAGATGGCACTGCATGTTGCTGGCTTTCAACTTTCTGCTTCTCTTCTATTTTAAGATTTATCTCTGTGTCCATGGAGAGGGCTCCTGCTCCCCTTCTTTCCTGGCTCTATATGTGTTTCAGAATTCATGGATTTCATCATATCTCTTCCTTCAAGATCATCCAGCCTGCTGCTTGCTCCTTTTAGTGCTCCAGCCACCCGAGGTAGGACCCCAGAACGGTCTCATCCTCCCTTTCTCAAGGGTGTTGTATGTTAGAGCTTCTGGGGCTGCTACTGGGCAATACTCTCAGTCTGATATTCCTGTCTATAGCAAGACCTCTTAGCCAATATGGACAGAGCACTCATCTTAAAATGAAGTAGAAAATGGGGTAGAGAATGAGATAGGTTGCCTGTTACTGATAAGGACAGGCAGGAATGTCTCTTCTGGTGCCCTGGATAAGCTATGCCATTACCAAAGCGCATCAGCAGTGACCTGGTTGAAGTGTGCATCTACAGGTATTTCTGTGCCAAAGGAAGTCCCCAGACCTCAAGAATCCCAGGAATCAGAAAACCATTGAAAGCTGGACCCAAAAAGGCACCTCAAGAGGTCGTGGTGGCCAAACTCACCCAGGACAGAATGATCAGGTCTTCTATAGTCATATGATACTTGAACAACTCTCATGATAGAGAGCCCATGCACACCAGAGTACCAGAGCTTCCAATCAAAAAATCCTTTTCTTCCTCCATCTTTATCACAATATTTAATTCTAATGCTGGGCTAGCTCTGTTTTATTATGTCAGATCAAATGGATACACCAGGGCCGATCAGAAAGTGACAAATGCTTCTTCTAACAATCCTACCTACTGCACAAGCATCATCTAAATGTGGTCTTCAATGCCTGCATATTCAGGATTGGGGTTGTATAACCAGGAGCTCTTGTCAAATATCAGACCAACATATTCTGCAGGCAGAACAAGCTATTATATTGAAATACTGACCTGGATGACATGAAAAATATTTGTTATTCATCACATAAATTATTAAAATTTTCATCAGGAACAGAGCCAGTGGTTAATGTCTTTAGCTAAATAAATTCTTTTCAATTATGGCACTTTTTCCTGTTTTCCAAAGACTAGACCTTGCCAATGAGCAGTGTTCTTGGTGTCTGGAGATAATTAATTTTCTGGTGCTCCCTATCACACAATTTGAGTCTTTATGAGAACCCAATATTTTTCTTTAGCCAGAAGAAAAAAAATGCTTGAATCCTATCAAGTGCAGCCAACATCAGTGTTCAATGGCAAAAACGGTATTTGGTATGGCACTAAAGTCTACCTGAAAGAAGTGCTGTAGAACATCTGCTCCATAGAGGAAACATCTTCCTTTATGATAGTCCACTGGTATTTGAGAGGAGTCTGCAGGGCAGGAGACCCTCAGCTGTAAAGCCAGCACACGCTGGGTTTCTGTTTGAAGCGTAACGCATTGCTGACACATTTGTTAGCATCATCTCTAAAAGAAATAAACTTGCTAATCCCAGGGCTGTGAGCATTATACTAGTGAAATTTAGAGCAGTAATAACCATTTCCTGGTGTTCTGTGTGAAGGATAAGGCCTGGAAGTCATTTTCTTTTGTTTGTAATAAATTACCTTGCTGGCTATCCGGTTACGATGTGTCAAAGCCTTCCATTTTGATCAGATGCCATGTATCTGAAATTGGTTTTGCTACCTCTCAGTTTTGTTAAGTCTCAATTTTATTAACCATTTATTACATTAAGAATAGAGTCCATTGATGTCAAGATAGTGAGCTTGAGCTCAGAGATATCCTTTTTTTTTTTTTTTTTTTTTTTTTTTTTTTTTTTTTTTTTTTTGGTCCTACCACATGCTATCCCTCCCATCCCTCTAAGAGGCAGAGAGCAAGTAACACAGCCTCCAGGCCAGCCTTTACTTATCCCCCTAAATCCCAATCTATGCTTAATGACACGATTGTACATTATTCTTCCTTCGAACCTCTTACCAGCTGGTGACAGGACATCAACTCACTATTTTTCCCCACATTATTTCCTGCAAGGGCTGAGCCCCTATTTTCCACACAGCCCCAAACTTTTCTACTGAGCAGAAAATACATAATTCCCGCAGGGACTTTTCTAGGACACATCACCGGAGAATCTGGGAGCTTCGCAAACAAAGTGCAAAAGTCACTTTTTCAACTTTGTCTTCACAACGTGTCGCTGACTCTGAAAAGCCTCCCTGGCCTTATTTTACATACAAGGAAGCAGGTGCAGAGCCAGACACAAATTCTGTAGAGGATCCACCTAGGTTCCGATTTTTCCAGATATTGAACTGTGTTGTAGCACCTGCAGTGGTAGCAGTGCAACTCCCAGGGGCTTCAGTTGGAGAGTGGAGTGCCCAAGACATCCACAAAAGGTCTCCAAGTGGTCTTAGCAAAATAAATCATGATAATCTTTAACCACATGGGAATAACGTGCAGGCAGCAACTTGCCTGTGATTCTTCCTCCTCTGGGGTTTTGCCTCCTCAGAGCAAATCTCAGTCTCCTTAAAAATAACATAACCCCAGCACACTGCTTAGTGCTTTCCCATCCTGTCTGCCTGAAAACAAAACCAATTTCTGCGCAATGCAGGAGGGAAACCAGAGGAAAAATGAAATATTGACGTGTCATTAGCGTGTTTAAAAAGCGTAAATACAAGCTACCACCTCAGAAAGTGGCCTCAAAGTGTGAATTACGAGAGCACGAAAACATTAAAAATAAATAATACTGTAATACACAGTTGCTATCACAGCTGAGGGAGCACTCCTGACTTTGAGACCTTCCCGTACCTTTTCTGCGTGGGCAATGATTGCTGCTGGTTGTGTACTGAGGTCTCTCTGGTTGTGAACTGGAGGTCGGGGCTGTCTCCTCCTGACCCTTCTCCACTCTGGGCCACCCCATCCTGTTCTGCTCTTGTTAGAGTTATCACCCCCTTCTTTAGTTGTACAGAACGCATGCACAGACTCTGGATTCCTCCCATGGAAAAGGCTAGCCAGGTCTAGAGGGTGCTTCATTCTATCCTAGTCCAAGTGCCCAGGAGATCCTACCGCGCTCCATCCCTTTCTCTAAAACCTCCTACACAAGCACTTACCTGAGCGCCCTTTGCTCTCATCATCATTAGAAACAACACATAGTTGTTCCCTAAACATTTCTCCATGCCACTGTCCTTTACAGCCCTCCATCATACTCCCTGCCCGGACAACTCTGTTCCAAGTTAAAGAGTTTAACGATTTTCCTAATACAGAAGCTCTCCCATATCTTTGAGCATCTCCCATACCCTTTACTGCATCTTTCTCGGTTCTGCCTGTCCTTCCTGCAATGGGGGAGTCAGAACTACTCACAGAATGCAAAATGTGGATGCTGTAGATTTGCAGAAAGACCAAACAGTATTTTCTGATTTGCTATTTATTCCTGTCATAATAATCCCTCCTCGCTCAGTGCTGCTGAGTCTGGAAGTGATATTTTCAAAGACATTGTCACGATTTGAAGGTCTGTTTTCCGAATAGCAGCAGCTAACTTAGAGCTCATCCTTGTAAATGTTTTGTAGCAATGTGTTGTTCTCCATTCACTATATTCGAATGTAATATTTTATCACTTCAGGAATATCTGAAGACTTTTTAGTTACTCATTGCACTCATTGCAATAACTCTGCCTTTTTCTTTTTTCTTTTCTTTTTTTTTTTTTTTTTTTGACACTCTAAAGAGAATGAGCTTTAATGACTGCCTTAAATAGACTCCTACTTTTTTGGATCATAAATAGACTCTTGAAGGAAGATTAAGCAAAAATCTTTCTAAACAAAAATCTCTGAGAGCAGCACAACCATTTCTATGATTTGTGACTCTGAGGAAAGGTTTGGCAGCCAGAGTGACTGTGGATCAGATTTTGGTCTGTTTCTACTGAGTTAAGAGAGGTCTATCTAGTATTTGTCTGTTGATAGACCTAAGGACAACAACTATTTATTTTAAGAGGAGAGAAGGGTAGATGATGGCCAACACCGATTTATTTCTGCTCTCATTTCCCGCAGTGATTCTGTGACATGAAATCCATCACGCAGTGCGGAGCTAAAGCATTTAGCAGAGCATGAAGAGACAACATCCCGGCACTGTTTTGGGAAGGACAGAAAACGGGAGGAAAGGAAGGAGGTACGTTACAGCCAAGCACAGAAGGAGGCCTTGGGTACTGCTCCCATCAGCATCAACATTTCCAAGAGCACAAAAAAATGTACTTACACAAAAATATTAGTCATGGTTGTGCATGATGCATTTAAGGCAACACACTGGACACCTTAAACAGGAACCTGAAATGCCATTTTACACAGGATCTACTCCCCAGTTTTACTGGGAAGTCCATCCGAGCAGATCTTCCTAAGTCTATTTCAAGATTCACCTGCACTGAAGGGGATTTGGGAGTAATTTCTGTGGCTTTCACAAATTGTGAATCTTTATGTTTACAGTTCAGACACTGCCAATAGATATGACAAATGGTCACTAAACTTGCAAGTAACTCGAAATATTGCTGTCCTCAGGATAGGGCAAACCAAGAATACTTAGGCAGACCATGTTATCAGAAACATTTAAGAAAACTACATTTATAAAGGAAACTCTTTCAGGCATTTGCCAATAAGGGTAGCAGTTCATTGGCAAAGACACAGTAATACACAGCAGGCTGCTGGTGCACTTAAGGAAAATACAATTAACTTGGTAACAAAATTTAATGTAGTAGATCTGTAATAAGTGTAAGCAGCTTACAGTAAACAAAAAGGGAGTATTTAGAATTCAATCCATCAATCATAGCAGCACACAACCACCCCTGGAGAACCTTTCTAAAAATCTGATTATAATTTTAGCTCTGTTCCAGTTACTATACATATGAACAAAGCCGATCACTGACTATTTTTAACTGCTGTAACTTCTGTAACTTCAGCAGAAATACGCTCTTTCACACTAGTCTAATATTTTGATAAACTTGATCTCTACACATGTGTTAAATGTGTCGAACCTTCTCCATGTATAAATGGAGACACTGAACACTGGAACACTGACATTTTGCTTTATTGTGAATCAATTGGAAACCTAAGGCTAATTGGAAACCATAGATGCTGTCAGTACTGCATCTGAGTCTCCTTTGACCTAAGCTAAAGTAAGCAGGAGTAATGCCACAAACTCCGTGAAGTGGTTGTGGTGAAATCCTAACGCAAAAGCAGATTGCATCTCCAGTCAATTCTGAAGCAGAAAGTATCAAGAACATTATTGCAGCTCACAGAAAACAATCCAGCATTAAAAAAAATAAAAAGGCCTATTTTGCCTTACTGTGATAATCGAGTTTAGGCTCTGCAGCAACGCTTTGAAATTACAATGTGATCACTAAACAAATTGTCATTCTACAGAGCCTCCTTTTCCCAGCTGAGGAGACGGGAGAACGTGCCCTGTCTCAGCCCTGCGAGAGGAAACTTTCTGCCTCCCCAACAGTGGCGCGACAGCCACTCCAGGGCACTTCTGAAATGCAGTTCAGCCCATTTAACTCCCTCCGTGGCCACAAATTCGCCTCTCTCATCCTCTTTGAGCCTCAGCAGTCACGGGGGTGTTGGGACATGAAGGGCAGGTTGAAGAAACCCTAAAGGGTTTAAATCAGGTTTAGCTCACAGGCAGGCCTTATGCTAGTCGTTAGTAGATCCTGGGGCCAGGGGATCATATACAACCTGTCATTTTAGTCAGAAGCCTTACGGAAGAGGACAATAGTTTGACTAACAGGTAGAGCTGCTATTTAGTCTGTAAATGGTACTTTCAGAGTTGGAAAGGCAGACCCCTACATTCTAATGTGGCTTTGGGTTTCCAAGGCAAATTTTCAGGAACAGTATCTGCATTCCCGACAGCAGCTTCTCCCACTCCCACTGCATTAATTTGCCCCTGGACAGAAGCACCGGATGTTCTGGCAACCCAACTCTCCTGTCAGCCCTAGCCCTATCCCTGCTCAGCATTTCCCAAGCTTTCCTGGAAAGTGTAATCCTTTCTATTCCTTTCTGTTCAAGACTGTTTAATCTCAAGTAGTCAAAAATGTCTTTAGGTAGAAATCTCAGTCTGTGTTTGCAAGAAATACTGAGACAATGACAACCATTTTTAAGATCATTTAAGCCATTAACCAAACATTTAACTGCTGGATCGCCCATCCCTAGTGTGTGCTGGCTCTCTGGTGCCCCAGGGAAACTGCAGCTCTACAACCCAGGACCTTTGAAACTGCAGGAAGAGGCAGAAATCCAGAACATGCACCTGAAAACAGGAGAACATTGGCTCTCTGTGCAGCGCAATATTGGCAGTGAGTCGCTGAAACCCTTGGTGCAAGCCCTGGCGCAAGGGCTGCCTCTGCCTGCCTCCCTAATTAAAACAAATGCTAATTCCAGCCCATATGGAGTGACACTAGTGGAGGCAGGCAAGGAGCACCCACCTTAGGGAGCTCTTCGAGGCAGCTCATGGCTCCTCGCGCAGGGTGGACATGGACAGCTCTCACTATGGGGCAAATCCAAGGCCAACGCTCCCCAGCAGCTTCCCAGCACTCCTGGCCAAGGGAGCAGAGACCTCCAATGTGGGAAGAGAAAGGGCTGAGGATGAGGCAACGTGTGCCCAGTGCTTGCGGCGGGGCGGGAGCCGGGTCCCCCTGGCACATGCAGCTCTGCTAAGGGAGCTGCGGTTTGAGAGAGCAGGTCCAGGCTTCCTTGGGGTCGGAGGAGGCTCTTGCGCCCGTCTCCATTCATAAATCAGGCAACTAATGCGCTCCAGCTCCAGCAGCAGCCACGGTTTAGGCTCAGCCTCCACCCCAGGCAACTACAGAGAGGAGCTGTTAATCACTGTGCAGGCAGGTAACCTTTGAGAACTGTGTGAAGAGAATGTGAGGAGCTGGAATGGGAGCATTTCCCTGATCCCAGGACTGCAACATGATGAAACCCTACACTGCTTCCTCCCCTGTCCATCTAGTATCGCCATCAACACCACATCCAGGAACCAGCAATAAATTCAACACAAGGGATTGATCTACAAGCTCAGCTCTCTTGGCTGGTGGCTTATTTCTTACCCAGATAATTTTCCATTCCAAATGCCCAGCTGTGGCAGGTCCGTGGTCTCCTTCATGATTGGAGGACACTGGCTGCTCTGGACACCCCAGGCAGCACTTATTCCTAGGGGCAGGATCATCACATTTGCCACGAACAGCAATGGGAAGAAGTGCAGAACTGACTCGCACCCAGTGAAACAGAAGTTTTTAAACAGGGACTATTCCTCAGAGCGCAGCTCAAGCGAAATCTTTAAGGAAAGCAGCCTTTAATGTTTAATAGAAATAGCAGCTTAATCACCAAGAGCTCCTGGGCTTCGCACATGAGACAGTCTGATTTAAACAGCATAAACTGAGCCCTGTTGCCCAGTTACAGAGATTTATAGATGACCTTTCTCTTCCTGCTTGCATAAAACCTTTAGCCAGGGGCCCCTCTGAAGCAGCAGCAGAGCTGCTCCAAGTGTGCACAAGAGAGAAGGTTTCACCGCTTCAAACAGGCTTTGGACAAGCCTTAATACACTTAGTTTAGCCAGCTATTTTATTAAGTCGCTGTGTCAGCACATACACGCTTGGATTTGGACAGCTTAGGGGAAGGGTATTAATTTTTAACGTGGAGCCACATATCCATTGAACTTTCAGCAGGGCTGCCTTGCCAGAGCTACCCCAGTGACCTGTCACCAGCCGGCACCAACAACCACACAGAGCAGGAGCTGGCCCCTGCGTCCTGGATTATTCATCTCACTCGAGAGCAGGGCCAGCAGGATGGAAAGCAGCAGGATGCGCCTGGAGGAAACGTGGGGTCCTCAGCTCAGAGGTGGGAGCAACAGCTACGTCTCCTCTCACAGCCTGGGGGTTTCCTCAGTGCCCCTTGCTGGCAAGTTTGCACATACCTAGCACAAAAGTCTCTCTGCTATATTAAAACACATATATATATATGAAAAATGAAAGGGGAAAACCTTCTCATGAAAAATTTTGCTTAACACTTACCACACATAAACTGGGAAGTTTCATAACAGCCCAACAGTTACTGCCTTGAATATTTCTTCCAGTTATCCAGTGACTGTCCCGAGGATGATGGAAAGCTGCATAGATCTTTGTAGATACAAACATGTTTTGTGGATATATATCTAAATAGAGTCCTCAAAACTTGGTGCTTTCTGGCTTCAGAGAAACCCTGTGCTGCAGCTCAGGGTGTTGTGGTGACTCCTGATGCTCTGCAGGTGCCTTAAAGCAGCTCCTGGAGTCTTGTGATGAGCTGAGAACTTCAGCTGATTTCAATGTCTTAGAGACGGCCCTTGCTGTGGTGTTTGCAGGAAGAGCTTGAAAACGTGGCAGTGGTGAGCAAAGCCTCAGAAAAGAGAAGGAAAATGAAATGACTCACCTCTCCTGAACTTAATTTTTCCTGCTTGCGATTCGATAGCTGGAGAAGGGCCTATGCTCGTGATTTTTAAATATTTGGGGTGGGAGGGTCTGTGCTTCAGCCCTGGCTACGTGCCCCTGCTCTGACTCCTGGCTGGGTGCTGTGCGCTGCCCCGTGGGGCTCGTGGCACAGTCTAGCCCCCAGTTTCACTGAGTCACATAGTAGTTACATGCAGCGCTGAGGTGTTTACAGCTGACTGTTCCAGAGGTCCCTTGGAGACCCTCCCTTGGCAAAGCAACGCGGGAGGACATCCCACCCCTTCCCTTCCTTGGCAGGAGTCATCCCCGCTACATCCCTTCTCCTCCAGAGGAACCACAGCGCGTGGCCAGGCTCCCTGCCTGCACTTGGGCTCTGTGAGGCAGCATTTATGGTTTAATTACAAGGCATGAGGCAACATTTATGGTTTAATTACAAGGCAATTGTAAGGTTTAATTACAAGGCTTCCACCAAGCCCGAGACGCCACCTCCAGCCTGCTCATCTCCTGGGGCCCAGCTACTGTTACCCCTTATTTCACCCACTGCTTCAATCCCAGCTGTGCTCCGCGATCGGGATGGAGCAGAGTCCCCATTAGAAACCCAGCTTCCACCGAGCCCGAGACGTCACCTCCAGCCTGCTCATCTCCCGGGGCCCAGCTGCTGTTACCCCTTATTTCACCCACTGCTTCAATCCCAGCTGCGCTCCGCGATCGGGATGGAGCAGAACTGCTGTTAGTCTTCAGCAGGCTTGAGATAACGAGTTTGCTCCATGGACACCTTGCTACAGGCTTCGAAAAGGGGCTTATTAAAGCCCATCTCTACCTCCTCTGGAAATGAAGAGGTCAGCAAACACTCTTGTTTGTGGTGGAGCAGGCGCTGGCTCCTGTCACCAACAAACCCATTCGAGATGACATTGAGGACCAGGGACCATTAGACTCACAGACCAGGGAGGCAAAACTGACGTCCAGAACGGGCTGCCTCTGCCCACACAGGTTGTCACAGAGCGCCCAGGCCATGGTTCTTCCTCGCTGCCGGCACCTCACAGGGTTTCTCCTTTCTGGAAGAACTTACAGACCATGGCTTATTTCCATCAAACTCAGTTGCAAAAATCCAGTTGCCTTCAGAAGGGGCATAACTGCATTTATTTTTAAAAAATTAATATGCATGCTCTGAGGGAAGCGTTCGGCCGTCAGAGTAGGTCACAGCAGCATTTGATCTATGGACTCTAAAGCTGCTGGTGCACACTGTGTTCTTTACGGGCAGTTATACGCCTCTTTCAGTCTGTATCAAGCAGCTTATGGCATTTGCAACCATTAATTTTCTTCTTTCAGGCTTCTGCGCTTCTAAATAAACCATTAAAATAATGATTCGAGCTCCAGCATCACCAGGAGCAGACAGATGTGCTGTGGGAACTGCCGGGAGCCACGGCCACGCTCTGCTGCAGTGTCCCCATCCCAAAGGAGACCCTCCCCGGAGAGCAACGGAGCAGGTTTGATTTAGATGGGCTCTGATCCCAGCTCCTCAGCTGCATTTTCTGATCTACATTCAGAACTGGAGCGTTTTCGATGGCCTAAAATGGGAAAAACAGGAATCCAGCACTGGTGGCCCTTATAACACCACTATAAAAGTCTCCAGGTGCACAGCTGGGGCTCTCAGGCACTGTCAGAGGATGGTATCACCAAGAAGGAAAGCCAATTCTTTGAATTTTTGGAGCATTGAGAGAAAACCAACTCAGGGCACATGTGTTTATCTCCCCTCCAGGAGGAGAGGCACAAGGGAATGGTCTAGCACAGGCAGAGGCCAGAACAGCGGGGTACGGCCTGACACCTCCTTCTGGACCTGTTCTTTCCCAAGCTGCTTGTGGAGATGTGACCGATGCGGTGCAATATGTGGGAGGGCAGAAGCAAAGTGTTTTTTTCTGCAAGTCCTGGGCTGACTCACATCACTCTGACTCCAGCTCAGAAAGATGAGGGGGAGGATTTTGCAGGGCACTGCATTGCTTTAATATTCCTGCCCAGTGCTGTTTGAACAGCACAAGACGCAGCATTGAGAGGAAGCTGCTCTCTCCTGGATTCCATTTATTTTAAGGGTAAGGCATGATCTGTGTATGCAAAAGTTACAGGAACAATATTTGATGCTGGCCCCTGGATGAAGTTTTTCCATCCAGCCCTCCTTCAAGGAGTGAACGAAATTATTTGGGGGAAGAAATCGCTCAGAGAAACTTAAACTTTTTTCTCCCACCAAAGAGAAGGTTCCCTGGTGTGTAATATACCAAGGCACCATGCAGGATGGAGAAGGACAAGATGTGTCCTAGCCCTGTACCCAAGCCCTGCACCCAGAGACCACCTCCAGGTCACTTCCACGTCTGTATTTCCACCCAAAGCTGCTGCTCAGAGGGGAATCACAGGGCACCTGTGGCCACTACCCATTGCTACCCCGAGACCGGTGGGTTGCAGAGCTGCAGCATCCGCCACGGAGCAGGGATCCAGATGGAGAAACAAAAGGCTGGAGGCAAATCTGTGCTGCCCACCCTGAGGTGAGACCAACCAACGCGCTGCTCAGCAAAGAGAGGGGGCTCGTTTGCCCTGGCGGGAGTTTGGGTTTTATACAGCTCTGTTCCCCCTAAAAAGCCTCCATTAATAGCGGGAGTTGGAGGGGAGGATCAGACAAAGAGGCAGCGCAAGCAGGAGCCGCCCCGTCGCTGGCGTTGCCGGCGAGGAGAGCGTCTCACGCAGCCCACGCCTCCGCTGTGCTGTTGTGTTTTATGGAATGAAAGGAAAAAAAGGGGAGTTGGAAGCAGCCCGGCTCTTCCAGAGCCCCGCAGAGCCCCGGGTGCAGCCGACGCTGCCGCTCGGGCTCGTCGCGGTTCCCGGGGCTCCGCA
>NW_010580281.1:34502-44695 GCF_000705375.1 Tinamus guttatus
CGCCCTTGGCAGGGGATCTCATGGGAGGGCTGGGCTCGCTGGTGACAGTCTGCTCGAGCCCCGTGACAAGTTTTCAGGGCTGAGAGTTTCCCACCAACTCATCAGCCCATGTGTTTTTCTCCTGCACTTGCTCTGTTGCTGTGCAAGAGCTTCCAAATCCTGCTGAGTGGCAAAACGTGTCTTAAAAACACTGCTGCCAGCCCTTTCTTAGTTTCACTGCTTTGCCGCCCCCGACACAACGTTCAGAAGGTTTCACAGCCCTTCCAAAATGTCAGTATTTGCCCTAGGGCAGCGCCTCTGTCCTTGCTGGTGTGACGCTTGGTTCCACGTAGCACCAGTTGGTAACACCAGGGAGCAAAGGTGAGGGGCCAGTGTCTTTTTAGTGTTCCTTGCCCCTTGCATCTCCAAGACTTGGAGCTCCTCTTACACGTGGTGGCCTCTTACACATGGGTTTAGCTCAGGAGCAGTGACCTGGTAACAGCCTTGCACCGCGTACTGCAAGTGCACTACAGGGGGGACCCAAAACCTCAGAGAAAAGAGGGGCAGAAAAGTTAAAGGGAAATAAAAAGTAACTCAGATGTTCTGAAGAAAAGGTATTTTATAGTCCAGAAAAGTCTATTAAATAACCCTGTCACTGGTTTGGCTCTTAGCTACCCATCGGGGAGGAACTGTGGATTTACACCAAGATACAGAAGCATCTATGCAGTTCACTGTCTGCCAGAGAAAATTTTTAAGTCCCTTCACAACTGTCTTTGTAGAACTAATGAACCACTGGCGAGGGTTCATTTATTTCTCAAAGTAAAAATATTTTTGCTTTTAAAATGATTGAGAGAAACACAGAGCCTCCTACCTTATCTTTCAGCTTCTCCATCCAGCTTCTCACTGAAAAATAAGACAAAATATGAGCTGTAACCACGCTACATATGTTATATTAATTAGGGACAAATGATAATGATAGCATCAAAGCAGATGCTAATTAACTTGACAAGCTTCTAATGTTTTTCATTAGACCCCCTCAATCCTCATTCCTGACGGAGAGCAAAAGCAGCAAATCAACAGGAGAAACTCCCCAAGCCACGTGGCAGCCAGGGAGCTTGGTTTTTTCCTGTGTAATCCACGCTTTGTGATGCGATTAAAGGAAGATGAGGAAAAGCAGTGGTTGAGGTTGCTGATGTTTATCCAGCGCTTCTCGGACACACGCTGGGCACATCTGAGAGACAGAAAACCCCTCCTAGCAGCACTGCCTCCTTCCACCCGCCTGTTCCACAGAGAGGTTCTGCCCTCCCTTACACACAAGCCCGTGCTGCCATCTAAAAAGACCTTTTCTCCCATTAGCCCTTACACACAGCAGCAGCTCTCAACCCAAAAACCACCTGGGGACAGGGAGAGCCCTGAAGGTGCTGAAATACCAAACCATGCTTTAACGTCCTTCTGAAAGTTCATTCTGTCCAGGCTGGGCTAAATCCCAAATGCACCATTCCCCTCACGGAGTGAGCCCTGGTTTCCAAAGGAAACCTCCTTCTTCCAGGAGCTCCTTTCCAAGCTTTCATGAGCAGTATCAGAGCTTGCTTCTTGGCACCTATACATGTCCCTCTCTCAGTGTAACCATCCTTCTGAAACAAAAACGTTACTGCGCGCGAGCGGGCTGCAGCCGCAGCGCCCTCCTAAATTGTTTTTTTATGTCTCAGATAAAATACGGAGCAGCAGTTGGGAATTAATAAGACTCAGCTCAGACCTTGTCAGCATCACTGAATTGAGCGGAAACATTTGAACGAGTTTGACTTGACTTGAATAGTCACCTTTAATTTATCAGGAACATGGCACCGTCCAAAAAAGCAAAGCAAAAGAGCGCAAACAGGCAGGGGCCCCTGTTTCAGACAACACACTCTCGGGGAAAATTCCACTTAAAAGCCCCAATATCACTCTCATTTCTTACCTGTGCTCCATTCCAGGTCTCTGGGATGGATGGTTATTCCCAGCTATCTAAGGACAGCCCCAGGGAGCGTGTGGATGCTCTGGAGCGGGTCCCGCGCGCCGAGCCGGGGAACAGGCTGCGGTGCTCAGCCGGCCCTGGGTCAGGCGAAGCTCACGGGCTGTTTTTACCCATCTTCCATAACAATTTCACTGGATGGGTGATCCCATCAATAGCTGACCCGAAAACAACGGCGCCCCTCTAGCCACAATCAACCCCAGAGCGTTCCTGGCGACTCCTGCGTAGCGGCTGGTATTTGCACCGGGGAGATGGTCTAATAATATTCCACTACCTGCTTGCAAAGAACACAGACAGCGGCTTCAAGCCCTCCTGCGCCACAAACCAGAGCAGTTTGTCTGCTGGGAGCCACGGCACAGACCTTCACCTGCTATCGATGCCCTTGCCCGTTGGTAAAACGGGCTTCGTGTCCAGCAAGCAGAGCACGTCAGACGCCTTCCCGCTGCATCCAAACCGCAGGAAAACTGATCCCTCTGTCTGGCCACATCCACACTGCTCTTTAGGAGAAGGAAACAGGGGCACGTTATGTTCCTGAGGCCCCCTTGCCATTTAAGTCTGGCATTAAGAGGAGTGGGTTCTTCACAAGCTTCAACAAACGATCCAGGTGGCTTTTGGCTTCTTGTCGCCTGCCACCAGCACCCCGGGAAATGCCGGGAGCCTCCGAAGCTCCTTATCTTGCTTGTCCTCACACAGAAATCTCTGCCAGGGGGTCAAGCACCGCCTTAGAGAGAAAGGGTTTGAATGTTTCTAATGCATCCAACTGTTGTAACCTTGTGAGGAACCACCAAACCACCATGTCACCAAAACCCAGCACTTCTCCTGCCACTTCTTTACACACAGGCAGAAACGCAGCGCCAGGAACCGATAATTTTTCAAGTTGGAATTGAGATCTATGCTGAAGAGCCGCCGTCAATTAGATCTGGCCTGCAGACTCTAATTAGACATCATTATTCAAGAGATTAATATGCTCAGCTTGATCTTGGAAGAACATTGTGGGTGGGATTTTCTCATACAAATGAAGCATTCTTGGAGAACACCGGGTGCCTTGCCAATGACACCCGGCAAATAATTAGTCTCAAATAATCTATTCCATGTATTTTTCATCACATCCTTTTTATTTCTTCCCTGATCACAGAACGTCCCGAACAAGCTGCAAAAGCCTCTGGGTTGGGAATGACTAACACGTGCGCGCAGTGCTGGATTCTTGTCCCTGGCATTTTAATGACTAGGACTAGGAACCCAAACACTCCCCAACTCTCTGCCTTGGCTCTTGTGAACCCTGGTTTTCCCTGGGAGCCGTCAGGCCGGTGCAGGGCCCTTCTGCAAACCACAGGCAGAACCTGATGCTTCCTCTGTGGTTTACACAACACCTGCACATTGGCAATTTTAATTTTAAATCACTCATAGGTTAAGATTACCAGCTGGAACGTGGAACTGCACAGACAGATGAACTATCCGAGCCCAACCAGGATGAATTCAGATGGGTACAGACACACTGGGCTATTTGTAGTCCTCTTTCCTCTGCTTTCTCCTTGAAAACACACAGACAGCCACAAGGAGGCCAAGGTACCAATGAAAGGAGTTTTGCTAAATGTTCCTGGGAGGAACCTGCTCCAAGGGAAGGGCTGGAACACCCATGAGAAGCCTTTCTCCAGGTCTGCTTTGCGCCCGGAGCTCTGTGCAGGGGCAGGAGGAGACGTGGAAGGATGTGCAACGTGAATCCAAACAAATCCTTGCCAGAGATATCCAGTGTGTTGGGCCAAGCCCCAGAGCCAGCCACCCCAGCAGAGTCCCCACTCCGGCATGGGTTTCCCTGGAGCACCTCTCACCATCCGTTCCTGCATCCCTCTGCTTCCCACCATGGCCCTCTATGAACAGAGGCAAGCGGCCCAACTTCTCACCAGGCTCCTCTCTAAAGCAGGGTGACCAGTTACAATTTACAACAGAGGATCGAAGGGGAAGCGGTTTGGGAGCTGCCTCCAAGCTTGAAAGCTCTGCGAGGGCCGGGAGCTTGCGTGGTTTACAGCAGGGCACAAAGGCAGGGTTTGCCAGGGCTCCTGCCTATCCTGCTACAGACAACCCAGCCCCGAGGACAGGGGACGCCGGTCGAGGCCAACGCTCTGCCAGGAACAGGATGTCACTTGCAGTGACCACTGCGCATCCTCAGCTGGGAGAAAAAGTGGGTCCCTCTGTACAGCTTTTAGCTTCCCCCAGTCCTTATCGGTGGCCTTTGCTCCTGACCTGCTGCTGTTCGGATTACTGTTTACCTAAAACTAAATTACTGGTTATTGCTCATGTCTCCTGAACCCCCTTTTGTTCTCACCTCAACCCTAAAAGCTCTCCATCTCCCTGTGAGGAAGAGCTTCTTTGCTGTGAGGGTGCCAGCCCTGGCACAGGCTGCCCAGAGAGGCTGTGGAGGCTCCTTCTCTGCAGATCTTCCAACCCGCCTGGATGCCGCCCTGTGCCCCGTGCCCTGGGTATCCCTGCTGGAGCAGGGGCTGGACTAGGTGATGTCTAGAGGTCCCTTCCAACCTCAACCATTTTGGGATTCTGGGATTCAGGAGCTTTAGTTTTATACCCCTCCGTAACGCAGCATCAAATCTCTTGCCAAGGGCTTTTCCCTCAGAAATCAGGAGCACAATCCTCCGGGCTTCATGCTTAGGCAACTTTTAATAATCCTAATAGCCTAATTATCCACTGCAATGCAACGATAAGGCCTGCTTAATAATTCTGCTCACTTCTCACTCATCCTCTCCCTTCTCCAGATAAGCAAAGGCTTCACCTCCCGTGAGCATCTCAGTCAATAACTCTGGGCCTCATCCCCACATTTCACCTCTGCCTTCCTCTCCCAGATGCCCTGATGCCCTATCTTGTCACTTCAGGTTCCATCTTATCAGATGGTTTTAATCACATTCCTTTTTTTAATCACCATCTGCAAGTAACTGCTTCTGCACAGCCCAACAGGCAAATGTGCCTCCCTTTCACCTGCACATCTAGCGGTATTTTCCCATCCAGCACTTATACCTGGACCCCAAATTGTCACGTTGATACTGGTCTGCCCATCTAACAGCCTCTTTTTAATAATTTTCCATCACGGCCAGGGAGACCAGCTTTGCAAACGTGGCACCAGGTTCCTATACATTCTCCCAAGGACAAAGGGACTGAAGGATGGTTCTGTTGTAAGGAACTGAGCCGGTGCTCATACAGCCTGGGATAAAACGCTGATTTTCTCCCTGAATTCCTGCAAGACCTCACAGCAAGTGCTCACGACCGGCTATCAAAACAAGGAAACTTCACCCTTATCCTTAGAATTTTTACAGTGACCACCCTGCCAAAATAGTTACACACATTAAGAGTCTGCAGTGAGAAAACGAGATGTTCCTGTGGTGCGAAGTACCCGTTTGCTCTCCGCTGCGCCCGCGAGAGCAAGTAACCGGCCAGAGTTAGTTCTGTCCTTCACCTTGCAGAGGTGCATACGATTTCCAGAGCGTATTACGTGTTCAAGCAAAGCATGAAAATAAAGACTGACGACTTTAAATCAGTCTGTAGACACCAGGCAATCTGTCCTTTTACATTACAGATTTCATCCCTTTTGCTTTCAGATAAGACCTTCTTTTAAATGAGACTAGAGAGAACAATTTTGCAAATACGCTCTGTGCTTCATCTGCTTGGCTCTGACAAGTTAATGGCACAAGGCTGCATCTACTCCATTTCCTTAAAAAACACAATTGCAAATTTACTTACTAGCACAAATAAATAAAAGAGAAAATGGCATTTTGCTGGCAGGCAGAATATTTTTAACATCAGGAGAAAAACTGCTTCTACTCGATGGGAATTTTGATGAATGCGTTTCCTTTTGTGACCACCCGAAAAGGGCTCGAGCGGCCAGATAATCAAGCAAAACAAATGTCAAGTTGACTGTTATCATTTATGTTTTCAGGAAAAAAAAATCTGTCACGTGAACTTTGAACCAACCAAGCTAACTTCTACAGTTATTCTGCCAGTCAGTTTTATTAATAGAACAGGATATAACCTTTTCTATCTCTGTGCAGCTGAAACTCATGCTTGGGTCCGCATTATCACCTGCCAAGACCTACCAAAACATCTCCAGAAGGAAAGGGAGATGGGAGAAGCTAAGGTTAGGAGTTAGGAGGTTCTTAATTCCTCTTCTGGCCACATTAGTGCTTTAGAAATTGCCCTCCCTATGGCATTGGGTTGGGTTTCTCCTTCTCTGTAGCAAACACCCACCTCACCCCTTGCTCCCTGCACTTCTCTGCAAACGCATTTCTCCTGCAGCGCCTTGGAAGCACTCGTTGGCTTGGATGAACTATTTGCTTCTCCCTAAGTGATCCCAGACAGGCACACGATGTAAAAACAGAGCTAGGGTAGAAAACCTCTCAGCATCCTAAGAGTAGAAGACATTCGCAGGATGTTGTGAATAGGCTGTCACAATATGTTGCATGATTAAACATTTAGTGCCTCGCACAGTGTACAAAACCTACACGCGCCCTGGGAAAAGGACTGGAAGTGTCACTTATGGAAACAGGAACAGATCCTCGGCTGCTCCGCGCTGCCTCAGCTCCTGCAGCAACACACAGATCTACCAGCAGCTGCAAATCCCCGATGCTTTAGCTAAGGGGCTTTCTTGCATGCCGATAAGTTCCACAGACCCAGTTTTTATTCATAATACAGTCACAAAGCCCATATTGCAAACACAAAGCATTCCTAAAAATAAGCAGGAATTGGGATGTCTTATATCCTAACAGGTTCGGCAGCTGGTAGCCAACCCTCCTCGTCAATAAAACGCATTGAATCATTACTTACTCGAAAGGGAAAAATGCTTGCAAGGCTGAGATTTATCCCATCCAACTTCAGGCACTTATCTGAAATGCCAAAATTAGCAGCGTATCAACCTTCAGCTCCCAGAGACCCAGACAGCGAGACCGACACCTGCAAAATGTGATTTCTCCCCTTCAGGTCTGGATTCTTCCCTAAGATTTTGCTCTCCAGCTCTGCTGGCTGCAGAGAGATGTCCGGGCAGCTCTGACGCCTGCCTTGGAGGAGAGGGACCTGGGCCAACCTGCTTGGATGTTTCCAAACAGAAAGTTTCCCTGAGGGTAAATGCAAAACCTAGAGACAAAGTGTGACAGAATGAACGAGAAGCAGAAAGGCTCCAAAGCCACAGGAACGGGGGAGGCACACGCTATTGTTGACATATCCTGGGATTTACTGTCCACAGAAGCTGCCTGATCCCTGTTCTGTGATTCCATCTTCTTTCCCTGCATCAGAGTCAAGTCCAGCCTCCACCACATCAGTCCTACTGAACTGAGAAAAAAAGTATCTTAAAAGCACCTAAAAGACCCGAAATACAACCACCACTCCACAGCGTGAACATGCCATGACTGCAAGGTCCAGTATCTCGAGGCTGAAAGGACACGGTGGTCTCATGGGGATGGGTGAAGATCTCTCTTCAAAACACACAAAAGTTCAACCTCTGGGTCCCCTTCACGTCTTGTTTCCCCCTCTTCAGTCACTGGAGCACTTGGCCATTTGAGCTGGAAGTTTACTGAAAAGTCTGGCAACCCACATAGGAAATTTCAGTGAAAACAGTTAAAAATTGGCCAAGTCATAAACAATTAAAACATTTCAGAGAAGATCAGTCAAGTTTAATGTCATACCCCAGCAAGCCGCACGTGTGGGCAGCTGCTCGCTGCAGTGGGGAGAATTCAGCAGTAAACAGAGCCCAACCTCAATGCCAGATTTTTAAAACACTTTATGACAAACCAAGAGACTTGGTTGGACTTTCCTGATTTACTGCAGTTGAGGACGTGGCCTCGAACATAAACCCCCTGCATCATCACGCAGGTCTCCGCTCGGTTTGCAATCTGCCCAAGTCATCGGGAGGAGCAGGGAAAACAAAGCTCAATAAATAACAGCACCTCCAAGCAGCTCTGCAGCTTTTGGGAAGCTCTGTCATCCATCACCAACTCAGGGAACCTGCAAAAATGTTCCAGGAATTTTGTGCTCACGTACCCCAATCTCAGACCTTTCTTGCCCAACTCTCCCTGCAACCAGGGGTTTTGCCTGACCCAGGAGTGTAGGACTTGACCCTTTCTAAAAAGAGCATGGAAAGGAAATCAGTCTTAAACTGATTTTCAACACTCATTTTTTCCAAAGAGCCTATTTTCTGCTCCATAACCCAGCACCCTTTCCCATAATCCGGGAAAGACAGACACCATTTTGGCAAATTAAAACTCAGTGTCAAGTAGCCGGGATGGCAGGAGTGGAAAGGCACGAGAAGCTGCAGATGGAGAGAACATCCCCTCTGCTCCCACGGCGTCTCGTTTCTGTGCTCGCCGAGCCTGGGTGAAGTATCTTCAAAACCCCTGCGCCCTCTTTACCCGTGTGCAGGGAGCAGGGCTCATTCTGCCACGATGCTGCCCCAACCACTCGTGTGCTCCAATCCTTTCCAACATAAGCCACAAAAACTTGCTCATCTTCCTCACCGAGACCTCATCCTTACCCATTTGAAGGATCAACAGTCAAATTCTTTTTTTTTTTCTCTACTTCAGTTTATGTTTAGTATTAATCAAGCCCTGAAAAACTTGTTTTGTTTTTTCCTTTCATAAAGAGCAAATATATTTTTCAATATTATTTCCTAGTGATACCGCATAAATGAATTTCTGCAGAAAAGAAAATGCTAAAACAAGGCAGTTTCTATTTTTACATTTAAGAAAAAATGACGTATTTTTTCAGTTGAAGATTTGGCTGGTATTTCTCCTGGAAAAATGCAACACTAGCCATGAAATGGCATAAGATCAATAAAGTACTAAATGGTTGGAAATAAAAATGACGGAGTTGACTTTTAAGGGAAAAAATAGACATTGAATTTTGTTTTCAGCAAACAATTCTAGTAATTAAACCACAAAGCCCTGAGCATCGATTAGATGCTGGGAATAAAATCCATTTATCTCAGAGACTCATTTTCATGCAAATACTTGTGACCATCAGCAGAATGAGCACAGTCCAGGGTTAGTTGCAAATGAAAAAGTATTCGATTATTTTTGCCAAACAAGGCTCATTCCACATTCCTTCTGCATCAAAACCCAAACACTGATGCCCACCACGATGGGATGTGTTTGTACTGCAGCATCAAACGGAGACTTAAGGTTCCTGACCCTGGTTCGATAGCCTTGAAGTTGTCCTGTATAGCCACAGGCAAGCCAGATAATCTGTTTTTCCATTTCCTATCCCTAGCAGGGGAATATTAAGAGCAGGATATGAGAGTATCTTCTCACCCTTCAGTCTGTCTACTTTATTTCTATTCTCAGCTGCTTGTGTCAGAGACTCTTCATTTCAGTAGCCCTCACCGCAACATCTCCATGTCAATGGGATGTTCTGGAAGCTCGTGCAACTCAAATATTAAATCACTGTAGGACAGACTAATCCAGGCACAAATGTCTGTTAGGACACCCCTGATTTAAGTATCAAAGTACCAAGGGTGCCAAGGAAAAACAGATATAATCTTCCTTTGGGACCCTCCCTAGCGCACTCAGAGAGAACATGTGGTATCACCTGTTCTTGAAGACAGGCATGCAGGAAAGATTTTAGCAAATGTTTGCAGAGGAGAAGTGAACTATCCAAAGACTAAAATTGACAAAACTGTCTAAATTACAGCATGGTCCAGGTTGGAAAGGACCTCTGGAGATCTAGTCCCACGCTCCTGCTCAAGCAGGGTCACCTAGAGCATGTTTTCCAGGACCCTATCCAGGTGGTCTGTGAATGGAACAAGGATGGATACTCCAGGTCTGTGAACGAGGATGGAACTCCATGATCTCTCTGGACAACCTTTTCCAGTCGCTCTGTTACCCTGAAGACAAAAGGGAGATTATTCCTCTGAATACATATTATGGCAGTGCTTAACAGAGGAGTTGAGTCCAGTCTTCCTCCTGCTCCAAGGAAGAACATTAAATATGGGAATAACACACCAAACTCAGCCTTATCCATAGCCCTGAAATCCCAGAGCAGCATCATTTCAACCAGACGTGAGGATGTGTCCTGCCCCAGGCGTGCTGCTACGTTACATGCTTTAGTTCTCATTGATATCTTTGGTAAAACATGTAAAACTGTGCAAACTACCACATGAAACCCAGCCTTGGGGAGTAGGTGACAGCCAAGTGCAACTCATCAATATGTGCTTGTT
>NW_010580282.1:0-16528 GCF_000705375.1 Tinamus guttatus
CCAATGCCCCCAGATTCCCTTCCCAAAGCTAGCTAATCCTATAGGCATTGGTCTGTCATCTTACTGTGTGGTGGAAATACAGTCAGTGTGTACCAGAGCTACGGTCTAGACACACCAATATCCATTGGACCAGCAGCTTTTTAATTTTATTGGCTACCAATGGGATTTAGAGGGGCTTAGATTGATGGATGCAACTGAGGCTTGTAAATAGTGATTTAATTTCCTCCTTTTGGGAATTTGGACACAGATTCATGTATTCCTTTTCTTTTCTTCATCTTCTCTAACTTCACATCTAGCTTCTCATCCTGATCTTTGTCTACCACATTCCCCTACTCGCATGTCATTTTCAGTCATCCCTTCTGACTTGTGTTATCACACGTTAGACCATGAACTACAGTTTATCCTTTGTGCCCCACTTTTCAAGTTATGTTCCTTGCTCAAGGCACTTGTGTCTCCCATTTGGTGACTGTTCTTTATATCCTTCAGTATCCACTGAAGGATGTGGTATTGCCAGCTCTGGTTTCAGATACTTATCTGATTGCAACATGACTTTCTATGGAGGTGAAACTCACTTTGTCAGCTTGTCACGTTCTCAAGCTGGTGTTCTGGTCATTGTAGAAAAGGTATCAGAGCACGTGGCCTTAAGAGTTGAAGGGCCAGAACCTCAAGTATTTCAGAGAAAACTAACAGCGAAGCTAACATGCTCACTTCTGCTTTCCCTTCCTCTCTTGTTTTTCTTCCACATAGTTGGGGTGCTCCTCCTGTAGTCATAAGACTCTGAACAGAAAGGGAAAAATGGAGATTTGGAGATAAATACTTATAGCATAACATGGATATATATTTCACCATGGGAAAAAAAAAATGGAAACCTCCGCTATTTTGCTCTCAGTAGAAAAAGTGACATGATTTTGTGCTAAATTAGAAGTTACAGGAAGGAACAGAGGTTATTAAGAACTTACAAGGATGATAACGAACTAGTCAATGCAACTGTTAGTGTCAAAAACAGAAGTATCAAGCAAAGGGAGATCATTAGTGTTTCTAAAAGGCTAGTATTGGGAGTAATTTTCTTAAATGTTTTCATTAATGACCTTTACATTAATAGAAGGGAAACATTGTAATCTGCTGACAAAATGAAGTTGGAGGACACAAAGGCAGACTGATACGTTACAAACCAAATGTTTTGTTATTAGCTGATAAATGCATGTCATTAGGTTTTTTTATTATTATTATTTTCATTGCATTTACTCCAGCTGTCACTTTTGTTTCCATTGAGAGTTCCTAATCTGGAAATGAGTGACTGAGGGCAGGTCTTAGTATGTGAGTGCAGCTCTAAACTGCCATCGTGATGCATCTGCAAAACGGATAAATGCAACCCCTTAGATGTATTAGAGCTATTTTACTATAAAAACAAACAAAATCTACTTTTAAGATAGCGATAACAACATCTGAAATGTTACATACAAGGAAAAAGAAAAGCTGAAACCACATCAGCTGCAGAAAAATACCATCACAAGAATGATGAACCAGTTAAAAGACTTTGGCCTAAAAACTCTTGGCTTGTTCAGTCTGTCAGAGTAAAGGAGAAGAAGATACGTGAGTGAATTTTGTGAATTCATCAGGCATAAATGCTGGGAAGAGCTATTTAACTAGAGGGGTGTGTTGACAGAGTTAATGTGCTGAATAACGCTGAATAAATGTAATCTGGAAACTGTTAGATTCCTAGGTGTTTCAGCAAGGAAAGTCTAGTCTAGCCTGGCTCACTTCTTGTGACATGAAACTCTTTCCTCGTCAGAAGACTCTTGTAACTCTGAATTGTCATTGCAAAACACTGAATGAATATTCCCTACTTTATGTATTTCTGCTTGCTTATCCCTGGCGGGCAGTACTTCCTGAATAACATCCTTGTTTCTTTGGGCGTATCAGGCTCTGTGTGCCTATAGGCTGCGTTCCCTCACAAGCCTTGAGGGTCTGCTCAGTTACTTGGGTTGAAGAATGTTGTACTTTGTAGAAGGAATAAATAACACCAGCCAATTGTGTGCAGCTCAATTGCATCAGGTATGCGCCAGCGATAGTTTGAGCCTGATGGAATAACTCCTTGAACTTGCATGGATTTTTTATCAAAGGAGGAGGCTGTGATGCTGATAGTAGAAAATAAAAAAGAAACAATAGATAATGCCAGACACAATATCAAAATCAGTCCCAAAGTTTGTTTGAAATCACAGGAGAGAAGTGCTGTGTGCCTGGATATTAAAAGGGATGGAAATGAGTCTTTGTTATGTATTGGGTTGGCTGGGATGACAGCTGAGGAACTCAAGGGATGACCTAGATACAAAAATGAAGCTTCCAATTCCCATGGCAAGATTTCTGTCTGTGACTTTAATCATTCCTTTCTACCTTTGGTCTTTTCATCTCTCACTGGGCAATCTGTTCTTCCTCTAGCTCAGTCCTCTGTCTCCTCTCTGCTCCTCACTAATTCCCATGTATCTGTTGCTCTTTCTCATGTATCCTTTTTCCTCTCTTTGACCATCCTGATCAGCACAGAAGGGGCTGAGAAGCATTGTAGAAACCTAGAAAGTAGGTAGACTAGTAAGTTTTCCTCTTGCTCTTTGTGCCACAGGCAGAATATTAACTGATAAGTTGACACTGATGTAGCAGCATAGAGGTGGAGTCCTCACAAAGACCTCCTGTAATGGTCTAAGGTGGTACTCACAGCAATGTATCTTGGCTGGCAATCTATTGGATTACCTATATGGAGCATATATAACATCTTGGATTAGTGCAGTAGCAGCACTGGGATATGCTCCGACTGCAACTGACTGCCTGACCATGTGGATTTTATATTTCAGTCAATTCTCAATTGCATAATGTATGTTTTTTCAGTGATATTATAGGCAATCTGTTTTGCTGACAGAGGAGAAGAAGAGAAATAAATGGAGACTAAATGATGATTTGCAGTCTTCTCCATTGTAGCCAGGTAGCATTGTTGAAGCACCCTGCTGTGATACAGAAAGGAAGATGCATCCCGATCCTATGCTCATGTTCACAATTCTAAATGTAATGTTTTCTAAGAACAGAAACAGCAAAACAAAGCAAATTCAAGGGAAGTTTGGTAAAGCTTGTAATTTTTCAGTTTTGAAACAATGGAACTGAATAAAAAGACCCGAGGTAGATAGTGCACCAGCAGTTTAAGTACGTTTTCTCTCTCAAGTGCTATTTACTAAAATGGAGCTCCAGTTTTTCCATCTTACCTGTACACTGATACTCCTCGAGCATCAAGTCTGCATCTTTTTCCTTCTGGTCTTCAGGAGTAACTACTGCATTTACAAAAGTTATTCAAATAGTCTTTTTATTTTATTTTTTTTTCAGTGATTTGTCTTTTAGTATTTGATCCTCATCTTAAAGGAAACCATGTCTACTTTGCAGAAGAGCAGCAAAGGCCAATCAGTACAAAACACATGTGTTGCTACATAAATTTTGAAGAGCTTTTAAGTATTTAATTGCAGTGTGTTCTGCTCAAGCGCTTTGTCTTTTTGTTAGAAATTGATGTCACTTGTGCGTTTGTATTATGCAGTGAAATCCCACTGTATAAATTGTCTTTCATTAACTACTATTCCCCTTATCTCTTCCCTGGAGAAAGAATTGGGATGATCTGGTGCTACATCTTAAAGCTTCTAGCGTGCCACGTGGGAGAAAGCTGCTTCATCCTCTCCTTACGCTTACAGTACCTTTAATCTCCCTTATAGCAGAGTCAGACAAAATAAACTTCTGTAAGCATGGCCACTCCTTTAATAAGAAGTAAGTATTGGAGTCCTGAAGTTTTTCCCTGGTCTATCCACTTTCCCGTTTTGTGTAAAGCTGAGAATGAAGAAGGCTCAACTAAGCATCCTCTTGCTGTTTCTGGGCTGCCTCTCACTAATCTTCTTCCTCTTCAAGTCATTTCTCTTTGCCGTCCTTGCAGGGTCGGGGGGACCTGTTGATCTATGCTCTTACAAGGTCATGCCTCTCAGAATCTCGCATGACTTTTTGTGTTTTGGCACAAGCTCTCCCTAAAGAAACTGTTTGTTCGTTTGTTTGTTTTTTGTTTTTGTGGCTGTAGAAATAGCAGTCTTTGGGGGAGAAGAGAAAAGGGCAATAGGGGGCCACCTTGGTACCTAGTATACAGCTCTATGCATGGGGAATGTGACAAGTAAGGCACCTTGGTTATAATAATATGAATAATAATGGTTCAGAGCTCAGAAACTAGGTATGTATTTGAGAGACTTCTGTTACCAGCCGTGCTCCTGATGTGCTTTTGGCCTCTGTTTGAGGTTATATGGTGTAGAGTTTCTATTTTCAAGTGAGTTAGGAGGTGATGGCAGCAGAAAGTATCTAGAATGTCTTTGCAGGGTTGGGGAAGGTAGTTCCTATGGGAACAAAAATATGCAATTTTAAGATACTAACTTTTAAGCTTCAGTATGATTGTGTAGATGTGGGTACAACAAATACTTTTACACAATTCTTAGGGTGGGGGCAGGGGTGGAAAAAACCCACCTTTTTGCTAGGTTCTTAGAGCTGATAAGCATCCTGGGGAACTAAATGGTCATGGAAACTGCCTAATGATTTCATTACATAAATATGGTGGCATGGGTTTTAAAAAAAATATGATTCAATGCTGTGATTACTACCAATGCAAAAATGAAAATATTTATTTATCCTGGGTCTTATACAAAGTCACTTCTGTTTTCTTTTTAAATTTCTATTTAATGGACAAATTAAGAGTTAGGATGCTTCTACAGAATAGGGAGAAAGTTGAGCACAAGAGTAAATTTCAGCATGAATGCAAGGAGAAGCAGCAGCCGAATGGAGGGTCCAGGTGCACATGGAGTTTCCATGGTGAATGATGGAGCTGGAGCTCCTGCCAAGGAAGCTTTGCAAAAAACAGCTGAGCTTTGGCTAAAAGAGGCAGGTCCAAACCTCAGAGCGTGTGCTCATAGCTACCAAATCAGGCCAAACCTCAAGGTATATTCTTGCTTGACCCAGATTTAAACCAGGTGTTGTGGGTTTTGATGGCTGGATAGGCATACTGTCACAGTGGCCTATATATTCATACTGTCTGAAATAGTAGATGCGTTTTGGTTGGAACGTGTCCCCTCCTTCCCTGTGCACGTAGTGAACTACTGCACAGCCTAATTGTGGAGAGAAGTGGTTTGGGGCAGCACAGTGGAAAACGAAGGCTGTTTCCTAAATTCAGGCCTACTGACAAAACACTTTGTAATTTAACTGTATTTTTTTTAAAAAAAGAAATATTTAAATTAGTGATAACTTCTAGGAACAGGCTGACAGCTCAGTAGATCTTGCCAGTGTTTTCAGCCAGAATTGCTTAGATTAAAGGTTGATGCTTCAAATTGTTTTTCATTTCATGGGCCCTGATGGGATGCACCCCAGAGTGCTGCGTGAGCTGGCAGATGCCATAGCTAAGCCGCTCTCCATCATCTTTGAAAGATCCTGGAGAACGAGGGAGGTGCCGGAAGACTGGAAGAAGGCCAATGTCACGCCAGTTTCAAAAAAGGCAAGAAGGAGGACCCAGGCAACTACAGGCCAGTCAGCCTCACCCCGTCCCCGGAAAAGTGATGGAACGGCTCATGCTGGCCATTGTCTCCAAGCACATGGAGGACAAGAAGGTGCTCAAGAGTAGTCAGCATGGATTCACCAAGGGGAAATCTTGCCTGACTAACCTGATAGCCTTCTATGATGAAATGACCGGCTGGATAGACGAGGGGAGAGCGGTGGATGTCGTCTATCTCGACTTCACCAAGGCTTTTGACACCGTCCCTCACAACATCCTCCTGGGCAAGCTCCGGAAGTGTGGGATAGATGAGTACACAGTGAGGTGGATTAGGAACTGGCTGGATGGCAGAGCTCAGAGGGTGGTGATCAGCGGTGCAGAGTCTAGTTGGAGGCCTGTAGCTAGCGGGGTCCCCCAGGGGTCAGTCCTTGGTCCAGTCCTGTTCAATTTATTCATCAATGACCTGGATGAAGGCACAGAGTGCTCCCTCAGCAAGTTTGCTGATGATACCAAACCGGGAGGAGTAGCTGATACCCCAGAGGGCTGCGCTGCCATCCAGAGGGACCTGGACAGACTGGACAACTGGGCAGCGAAAAACCTCATGCAATTCAACAAGGCCAAGTGCAAGGTCCTGCACCTGGGGAGGAATAACCCCAGACACCAGTACAGGCTGGGGACCGACCTTCTGGAGAGCAGCTCTGCAGAGAAAGACCTGCGTGTCATGGTGGATGATAAGTTGACCATGAGGCAGCAGTGTGCCCTCGTGGCCAAGAAGGCCAATGGAATCCTGGGCTGCATTAAGAAGAGCATCTCCAGCAGGTCGAGGGAGGTGATCCTGCCCCTCTACTCAGCCCTGGTGAGGCCACATCTGGAGTACTGTGTCCAGTTCTGGGCGCCGCAGTACCAGAGGGATGTGGAGCTGCTGGAGAGAGTCCAGCGCAGGGCCACAAGGATGATCAGGGGCCTGGAACATCTGCCCTATGAGGAGAGGCTGAGGGAGCTGGGCCTGTTCAGCCTGGAGAAGAGAAGGCTGAGAGGGGATCTAATCAGTGTATATAAATACCTCAAGGGAGGGAGTGCAGAGGACGGGGATGGTCTCTTTTCAGTGGTGGCCACTGATAGGACTAGAGGAAATGGCCGGAAACTGAAACATCAAAAATTCCATAGGAACTTAAGGAAAAAATTCTTAACAGTGAGGGTGACAGAGCACTGGAAAAAAAATGGCATTTTCTCTACTTTAGCATGTTCTTCACTCTATTAAGTAAAACTTATTTTAACTTTGCTTTTAGACTCATATGCCATAACAATTATTCTTAGATAAGAGGTATTTAAGGACTACAGTGAAGCATAAACAAAGTCGGGGCATCTCAGGACAAAGATTTAATGTTTCTTTTATTATATTTGTCCCTTCTATTTGATGAATAATAAAGAGCTATAAAATTGTGATGAAATGTCAAGCAATAGAAAAACTTTTTCTTTGCATAATATGGTTGCTTTTAACCTGAGTTACGCATGAGTTATTTTTTTGGCTGTTTCTGATATGAATAAATATTTTACTCAAAGATTTAGTACCTCATTTTATTCAAATTCAAACATGTTAAAAATTCAGTGTTTCTGTGCGTGTGTGTGTATATATATATTTTAAAATTTTAAGCTTCTGTCATTTTAAACTGTTAAGTAATTTAAAACTTGTTATTGTGCAAAGAACATGAAAAATTCAGATATGCACATGTCAGTAGGAAATGTGAAAAAATAATTTGTCACATACTGGATTTTTAAATCCAGTTTTTAAATATAACCAGTGTTTTTAAATATAACTAATGTTTAAGCTTTTAACATTGCTTAGCATGAGAATTCTTCTATAAATGAAACATTAAGGATTTGCTTTTTAAATAAAGTCTAGAAATGTTAAAACAAGATGCTTATTATTTGAACTTACTGCCAGTGTTTCCCATAGAAATTAGACCCATATTAAACCCATATTTTTCTTTTGTTCTCCCTTCCATTCCTAGGATTATAGTGCAGGCCTCCCACTTTGAGGGAGGCGTCAATGGTAAATCAGTTGATCTTCCATGCCGGTTTTGTGGCTTTAACAGTGATTTACTGCAAATAAACTAGAAGTTATGTCATGCTGGTCACTGGCACCTCACACTTATCTTGCTCCTGCCGTTTGCAGGTCAAAGAGCACCTGTGGTACTCGAGTGCCCCAGAACCTGATTTTAGGAGCTTTGGCTTGGAGCAGAGTATGGAGTTGAGTGCGGTCTTATCTTTGGCACAGAAAGTGAGGATTTGGCTGAGAATACTGAGGACCATGGTTTTATTTCCTCTTTATCAGGAGGAGATTAAAGTTTTTCTTCTGTCTTCCTGCAGGCTACAAAGTATTGGGAAGGAGAGGGTTGATCTGCCTCTCAGTTGTGTTACAGTGTGTAAAGATGCAGTCAATGTACCAAAAAATAATGACTCTGTTTGTACTGTGTACCCTATGTCTGGATACAGAAATGGTCCTTGCCTCCACAATTTCCTTTATTTTACACTAGCTAGTTGCTGGTTATGCTAAAAAGATCCAGATCATGATTCTGTCTGTCTGAAGATCTTTCACTTTTCGAGTAGCTTGTGTCTTATCCCTTTTTTAAAAGGGTAGAAATTCCTAATATTTCTCCAAAATGTGGTATCTTCCTCAGCAAGAATAGCACTGTGCACACACTGATATGATAGCATTATGATAATGTTCTTATATCTATTAATAATCTCAAGAAAAAAAGATAGTATTTCTGTGTTAGTGTTGCATACCTATGGCCTGCTTATACTTTCTGTACCAAATTTTCTGTCCGTGGGCTGTAGGTGAGGGCAAGTGAAGCTTGGTGGATGGATTCTGAAGCCCTTAATCATCAAAGCCCTAAAGGAAAAACAGCCCTTCTCATGAATTATAGAGGGTGGGGGAAGCCTACGAGGGTCTATTTTTTTTTCCCCTTCCTTTTGTATTTGTGCTTAAGCACTTCAAATACGTGTCAAATTCCATTATGATAAATTAAGGTATGTTCAGACTTAAACCTTAAATGTGCTTCCGTATTTCTGACCTAGTATCTGAATGCACAGCAGGTGGTATTCAAAGTGTTAATAGATAGTGCTACTTCCAACTGTATGATCTGTCATTTAAATGCTAAAATACAGTGCAAGACCTGCAGTAGTGCATATGGGAGCATCATGAATAGCAAATTAATCTATTTTGATCTTTGGGCATTTCAATGAATAACGAATGAGTTCAGTGATTGGACACGGAAAGTGTTAATGTGCTCTGCACACACACATAGATATAGACACACAGGCATCTGCACACTCATACACAGCATAATAAAGCAGTTGTCTTAAGTGACAGTACGTGGCAGGCTGTATTTCATTGCCAGCTGACTGTTGGGCTCCTGCCTTTGCTTTGGCTGTGCTTTGTGTTGGTATTCTGTAAAGAAACAGTATTTCATAATCTATAAAGTTGTTTTCATAAAAATAGTACTTAATACAAAGAAATTAAGATGTTTTCAATATGTACTTTCAATACACATTAAATATACCTGCATTAAATGACTTTCCAAATAAGTCAGTTCCATCAAATGTTATTAGAGCCTCTAAATACTGTGTTTTAAATAATGAGTAGTTCTCTTGCTCTCTTTGTGCTAGTTAATTCCTTGAATAAAACAAAGCCAAGATGGACTGTTTTGGTTTACAAAAAAGAGCATAGGAAGGCACACATTTGTGTCTTGACAGTAAGGTCTTTCAATAAGAGAAATATAGGTCAGAAATTGAGTAAACCTCAGAATAGCATCTGAAGTTGCACAGTCAGAAACTGTGGTCTTCATTTTCTTTCTTCTTCAAATAGAATGACTTAACTGAGGAGCTTGGTGAGAGATTTGCAAGCACAATCCTTGCAGGTTAACATATCAGCTTGAAATTTTGATACTTTTTCATCGTTCTTATTGCAAATAGTGGTTTTTTTGTTGTTGTTGTTTTGGTTTTGTTCATTTATCTTTATATTCTAAGTGTAGTTCTTCACAATCAGTTTGCTACTATAGTTTTGTAATTACTAACAAGGAAAAGCTTTGCCAATCCACTCCTCGCCTTGAAAACACATAGTAAAAAATAGCTTTTATCGAGCAAGCTGCATGTGAAGTTGTGCCCTGTTGCTATAAACTGGTCATTTGATTATTGAAGAGAAAAAGTGTAGTAATGTGCCTGAAACTGAACATATATATGACGGAGTTCTCCGAAATCAGCAGAAGCAGTAGAGAATGTTATCTTTTTTTCTTTTAGCTCTATCCTTTATAAAAATCAGATAGCAGCTGAAAAGTAAATGTTACATGTTTCTGTGAACCGGTAGTTAAGGGTTAATCCTTTACCTTTGACGTGTTTCTCTAGTGTGAGTTTCAAGATGATAATTTGCATGACGGGGCTATTTGCATGAGTTAAAGGTTTTGCAGAACCAGTTTGGTCATCCTGCCATCCAGGTGCGTAATTCAGCTGCAGCAACATCCTTTAATTGTCGAACAAACAAGAGGAAAACATCTGCTGGCTGTGAATATGTTCTGAATTAGTAATCATAACAAAATAATGTCATGCCTGTTCAGCTGTGGAGCAAGTCTGGAGGCTGTTGCATGTCACTCATGTTCACTATAAGCTTATGATTGCCTATAAATTCAGCTTACCCATTCTGACTCACTGAGACGAAATATGTAAAATCACTAGAAGGACATGAATTGAAATGTTGACATCTATAATGAAAACATATAAGTAAATTTTATGTGCTGTTTTTGTGAGATCATGAATTGCCATGCATAAAATGACCTTTATTCGCAAAAACTAGATAACAAATGTAACGTGAAATGTGTTAATGCAATGTGTGCTCTATATACATTAAACACTCGTGACCTTTTCAGAGGAGTCAGTTCTATTGAAGATTATTATATCTGGTAGATGTTGCTTTTGCAAGCATGAGGACTCATTATCTTCTCGTTATCCTTATGTTAGTTAGCAATATTTTGACTGCTTGCAGTGTAATTGCACTGTTATAAAATTGGTGTGAAAGCAGAATGGGTCCCAAGGAGTATAGGACAAGATTAATGCGTCAAAATTCTAGAGCTTTCTTCCGTCATGAGGTTACAGAGGAAGTAATTCTGTTATGTTGGGGCTGGTTCATTCCCTGGGTTGTCGTTACCTGTGGTCTGTGTGTGTGGTGCTACAAGATGCTACAGGCTATAGCAGGGGCTGTTTAGCCAGAGTTTTGTGTGTGTTTTTGTACAGTGCATTAGGTTCAGTCGAGCTTTGACCATAGTCTGGGAATATGACTTACATACCTCTGTTCTATGCACAGGAAGCCTAATTTAACAACAGTCTTTGTCTTGATCAGTTTCCTCTTTTAGAAGTCTTAACTTCTTCAGAGAGATAAAACTTAAAGAATGTGAGAGAAACAAAAAAACACGAGGCGATTTAAAAGAAGTACCCAGGTAACATGTCTTTAAGCTTGACGAGTTTTAGCTGCCTACTCAGCAGTTACAGTGCTGTGGAGAAACTCATTTCTTATGTGGTGCTGAGGATGCTCCACCTTTCTTCACTTTTACTTCCATAATTCATTCAACCACAGGGTCATAAGAAAGTTGCTGTTTTCCACTCTGGGAAAAGTTCTGTGTCATGCCTCAATTGCAATTCAAGTGCCTGCTGCCATTTACAGTTCAATTAAAAAATATTTACGTTTCTGTAGATACTGTTGTAATAAAATGACACGGCAAATAAAAGAGCTTGAGTAAAAAACGTAAAAGGGTCATGCAATATGGTACGATATGGCTATATTGCTCGCTCTGTGGAAATGACCAAATTATCCGATTTGAGTTGAAGACTGACAAATTTGCTAAAATAAGAGCTAGTTCTAATGCACTCTAATTCATGCAAAATAAGGAAGAGACAGATGCTCCCTAAATTCAAGATATTTTAAATTTCTTTTAGTGCTTTAGGATTTATAGTGGAGGTATTGTGTGCAGTGTTGAATAGAATAAGAATGCAATACTCATGTAATTTTACAGACAGCTGAGTGATTGTGTATTTAACTGTTTTTTTGGAACAGTTTCCAAGTTTTTGCAGAAAAGATTGTATGTTTCTGAACGATTATATGAATGTACAAGCTGTGAGATTCAGTTAATTAGTACCTTGGAGATGTGGTCTTAACATCTGATAAGCTAAATTCATGCCATTAGGTTTTGTAGCGTGAAAGAGAGCGGACTGCACCACATCAGCCTCTGATGATGGGGAGTTACCAGCAGTGTTGATCCTTGAGCTGTAGCAAATGCTAGTTTGGTGCAAACTCAAAAGGATTCTGAATTCCGTGCACAGATGCACATTTGTCTTTGTGCATGCCCAAATGTGTAGGGCTTTTGCTGATACTTCTCTGCACATTGCAACTAGAGTTTGATTTGAAACTCATGAACTGTTTTTCAGCTACAGAGTTCATCTATTTTATTTCAATATTCTGTGTTCTGGTAAATGGACTTAACTGACCATTTCAAGGAGTAATCTCTCTCTCTCTCTCTTTTGTTCCCTCAATGAATATGTAGCCCAAAACTAGGTTTGGGGCAAGTATTTCCATGTTTAAGCTTAAACCTCACTGAACTGAGCATTTGTTTTAGTGACTTTCTAGTTTCAAAACGTTCCCATAAAGCAAATCTGGGACAGGCAGGAATTTGCTGGAGTGAAAACTAGCTTTTCAGATTAAATGTTAATGAGTATTTGTGAACAGTTGTTGCTTTTTTGTTGTTGTTGTTTGGGTTTTTTTTTTTCTTTTTCCTGTCGTGTCCCAGTTTTTCCTGTTGTCCGTGGCTTTCTGCCGTGCGCTGCTTTAACCCAGCTTGTCCCTCCCTTTATCTCCTGCCTGCAGAGATCGGCCTTCCAGCCCTGAGTGAATTATTTACCCTGCGCACGCTGCAGGGTTGCCTGAGAGAGCGCTGCCTGCCCGAAAAAGCTTCTCGGCTCCGAGCAGTTAAGGGCTCTGTGGCTGATGTCCTTAGAGGTGCCTGGGCCATCGGAGGGCTGGGAGGTGCGTGGGCAACGTCTGCAGGAGCCTGTGAATGAGTAGCTCTGTGCCTCAGTGTGTCGCTAAGTCCAAGCGGCTGCAGGCTCCTACAGGGCCCTCAGGCATTCTGTAGAAAGCCCTTAGGCCCCTGTAAGTGAGAGCTGCTTTCTGGTCTCCCAGATCTTATGGTATGAAGGAACACGAATCCCATCTCTATAGCTCTGGACAAGATAATATGCAAATTAAAGCTTATATGAACGTATGGAAATAGCAAATTAAAAGAAATGAGATTTGTCTAAATACCTTTTTGGGAATGTTATGTATATTTAAATGATTGCATCTTAACGACTCAAACCTGCCCATTTGTCTTGTGATCAACTGTTGTACTTCGTGGAGACGGATCTCTGGAAAACAGAGTTTCAGCAGATACTAAAAAAAGCTAATGTCCCAACCCCTGCCATGAGGGTAACATCAAATGTGGAGTATTCTGATATTAAAAAAGGTAGTTGTAATCAAGCAAGCAAAACCAACCCATTGGATCTATTCTTTGTCTACGACAATTATTTTTTATATAAATATATATATATATATTTCTTAACAGTAGGGATGCAAAAGGTGTTTTGTGCTTTTGTCCATCTAAGATTCAGAATTGTCATTCATCAGCCGATACTTAATAAAGTCCGTGATTGTATTGGATAAAATATTAAGCTTCCTTATTTCCTTCATTGTGTTGCAGTTGTACATGGAAAATCTAGAGAATGGCGCTATATTACTATGATTCCTTAAAAAACTATTTACAATGCAATTGCATTTACAGTACAATGCAGTATATAATGGATGGTATAAGAAATTACTGTTTTGACATGTTTGCCAGAGAGAGGTTTCTGATGTAAATGTGATACTCTGACTCCAGCAGCATTTAAAAATATGATCTTGAATATGAAATGTTGATAGTGATATTGTGGTTATACGTGAATGTCAATTTGAAGACAATGTAAGACATAGATCCTCTGCACATGTCAAATTCTATTTTTTAGCATAAATAGGGGGCACAAGTCATTTGCATGTTGAAGGTAATAACAACAACTGTAGCTAAATAAAATGCTAGAACTGAAGAAATGTGATGAATGTTCCCAACTACACAATGTAGCCTTTGACAGTTGAAGAAAACATCTGTCAGTCATAGGCTTAGTGCAACCTGCTTGAACAATGCAGAGCAGTTCTGGAAAAGGATCCAACCTTGAAGAGTTTGCAATAAAAAGCTTTGAATTAAAATGTGCACAAATTATACATTGAAAAAAATAACATCTGAAAGGGGTCTAGAGCATTATGCTTCCAGGAAATGGTATTTCATTAGAAGTGAAATAATTTTTGAAGAAGAAGGGAGGAGGATAGTTTGGTACCCCTTGGCTCCCTTTTTCTCTCTTGAGGCCCGTGTGATCCTGATAAAAGCATGAAAGATAGGAAAAATGGATTGAGAAAAGTGAGAGGAAGTGAAAGGCTTAATAGTGAAAATAAAACATACAACAGGGAAGATAACCTGTACTCTATTTATAATGTTCCGAAAAGATAGGTGTATCCCAGAACACACCTCTAGGTAGGACCTATATGCAAGTTAGACGTACATCTTAGGTAGTGCTCTCTGCCACGAGGAGCAGCTACCACAAAAGGCTTGTATCCAAACTTCAGCAACTAAGGGATCCTTCAAAAAAAATTTAAAAAACTTGATTTAAATTTGCACTGAGAACAGGATTTGGCCTTTGGGTAGTTTGCTTCTTGTGCAATTTGCTTTGAAAAGAAGTACAAAATGTCACATGAAAATCTTTTCAGCTTCCTTGTTTGGTTGTAGTGTAACTATTTATCAGTCCAAATACAGACAGTAGTACTGAGCTTTTTTTTTTTTGATTTTTAAAAAATATTTTCAAAGTATTTCCAAATTTTTAAACAAAACAGTATTTTTGAAAAGTGTCTGAGTCTTTGGAACAGCTTTTCACTCAGTCTCGCAGAACTTAGGCCAAATCACTATTACTATTATTGCCCAGCCTGGGTCTGAGCCAGGAAGACTGGCCCTTTTCTGCCTTTTGTCATGTGCAGGCAGTTCCTGTGCAAAATTTCTGTGCTAATCTCTTTTCACAGAGGTAAATGTCTACAGAAAGGTTAAAGTTAGAGAGGGATTTTCCTTTTCCTATTCATTTTGTCAGCTGTGGGTGGTGGGGAATTTCCGCTTAGAACAGCGTGTCAAACAAGTAGTCTCAAATAAAGTTAGATTTTTTTGCTGTAACATTTAAAGTTCTTTTGCCAACATGCTCTTGTAATTTGTCATGGACAATAAGTCCCGTCTGTCTATCTTGAGTGCAGAAGAGGTGAACCAAATGTTGTGAGTAATTAACCACTAAGCGGCAAGCAGCGTTCTGGGGTTTTTAATCACGAGCAGCTCTGCTCTGGTCGTGTAAACCTCATTCACTGGTTGCTGCAGCTGGAATTGGCATTGACCTTGTCTACCGGAGACTACTGAACTTGTCACCTTCCCGAAAACAAATTCTGGAAACTTCTTAGCTGCCATATCTTTTTTATTTGACTTATTTTTAAAAGAAGATAGTGATAATGATTAAAGAAGTGGGGTTAGATGTGGACTTCAGTATCAGCAACTCATTTCGATGTTCTTGTTCAAACCCTGCCTGGCTTTTAAAAAAGTAAAAAAAATAAAAAGTAAAATAAAAATGTTTCAAGGCCTGAGCAGTAGATGAAAGCATGAGCACTAGTGCTGAAACAAAGAGTGTTCTCCATATGAGCAGGAGGTGCAACAAGGTGCAATTTTCAAGGGTTGTCACACTAAAATAAGAGATTCACCCTCCTGAGGTATTATGGGGAGGAAGTGCCTCAGTTAGGAAAAGCTTTTTCCTTTTAGAACAGAAGGTGACTCAAACTTACTTATGGCCTTTTCATTATCATTTAAAGGGTATCAGTTAATAACAGTTACTGTCAGGATTTTTGTCCTAATCTGAATATTCAAAGTCTGTTGGGATTTTGCTGTCTTTCTTTTCACTACGCATGCCCATGTTATTGGAAGTTAGTGTTGCTAAGTGACTATTGAGCTATCATGCAAAGTTTGAGATACACTAATGCTAAAATCCTCCTTATTCCATGCTGTTTACTAAATTCCTTCAACTAAATCCCTACTGGCAACTATTTTATTTCTTTATTTTTTAAGGTAAAATGAGAAAAGACATTGATGATGATGAAAAAAAAATCTGGTAAATAATTGTGGTGCAGGCTGTTGCCTTAGGAGTCGTCTTTGTAATGACTTTTTTTGTTCCTCATCCTTTAGTGAAGTCTCTAAATATATGGAAGAGTTAAAATAAATGAGGCCAAAGAAAGAGAAAGATTTTCAAGTGGAACGGAAACTTAGCTGTCCTGAGTTTGATATTGCTAATCACAGTGCCAGCTTAGTTTTCTAGGCTTGCTAAGATGAAGCCTTTTTTTGCTTTGATCTGAAAAAGTGTGTATGTGTATTGATGTGCTATATGTTTTATATATATATATATACACACAAAATGTGTGTGCATGTGCGCGCATATACATATATTAATGTGCTTTCTGATTTTTTCGGGCATCAGGCTATGATTCTAGTAAGATTGGTATGAGTGGTCAGAAATAAAATATGTTAATTTGGCCTTTTTAACTGAAAAGCTCACTCAACAAAAAGAAGCATCTTTGTGCCCAGGTGGTGCACAAAGCATTCCTGTGTATTTGTTTAGCTTCCTGCTCTTTAGTGTTTAAATGGGAGGTATATGACAGGACTCAGGCACCTAAATTCAATGGGAAATTAAGTATTGAAATTGAGGGTGAAAATTCTGTGTCCAGCTGGGCCTAAATCTCATACTCTGATCACTCTGAATATGGCTAAGGCTCTGCACAAGTTAAAACATTTCATC
>NW_010580282.1:16567-76407 GCF_000705375.1 Tinamus guttatus
AAAATAGCAGTACTGTGAAAGATAGAAAAGCACAAGAAAATAGCAAATGTCTTTGAGGTGCTTTCTTTAGCTGTGTTTGTGTGTCTAAGATAAAGATTAATCATCTCCTTTCTAAGGAATATAGACTGATATTAAATATATAGTGTCGTTGTTTGCCTGTCCTTAACCTCCCTGATTATTGGGGATTATCCTGAAAATACTGAGATATTCTTCCCTAGTGCTGCTGGGCAAGCATAGAATATAGTTCCGAAGTAATTCATCTACTAAAGTTCACCTTAATTTAATGTATTTGTATAGATAATTAGAATACTGGCTCTGTTCATTAACATTTCAAATCTCATTTAAATGTAAATTGTAATATTCTTCTTTTGTGCAAGACTGGGTAGTTAGTGTCATTCATGAGTAATAAGTAATTTGTTCCTCATTAGCTGTAAGAACAGATAAAGATATAGATCAAAAGTGGATAACAGATATAGTTAAAAATAGTTACCTGTCTGGAAGGGAATTAAAACAAGCATCCATTGTTTTTCTGTAATTTTACGTTTTTTATTTGGTCCTAATTCATAATTCAGAGCATTTTCCATTAATTGTCTCTTTTTATTATTCATAATGAGAGTGTGAGAGTGCAAAAATGTTTTCTCTGAATGACTTATGAGACATAATGTGCAATTTTAAAATATTATTTCCATATTGGTTCAGATTAAGTCTATTTATAATGCAGAACTCCCCTTCCAGTTATACTTCAAAGAGCTAAAGGGGATTCTATAGAAATAACAGAGGGTGCCTATATAATGTGCTTATTAAAATTACCGATTCATCCTATTTTATCCGCTGAAAGATGGCTTAAACTGATTTGAAAAGTATTTCTGATTTGTTTCTAAAATATACAGCAAGATGTAGTAGCAGCAGTAATGGTAGTAGTAATAATCATAATTTTAAAAAATGATGCTAAGTTGCCATTTTATTGGTTAGATCCATCTGTGAACCTGTCGCTCATGTAGTGCAGGGAATTCTTTTAAGCTTTTCCATTTGGCAAAAGTAGTGAATGAACAGGGATTTGTAGGCCATTACTGTCACATTGAAGGTCAGTAGGCAACAACAACAAAGTTTAAAAGCTCCTAACTAATCAGCATCTGTCTTCATGGATTACATCTGTACCTTTTTCATTATTTAACAGAAAGCTAGCAATTAGTTTTAAGTCGGTTATGTCAAAAATGAATTTGAAGTGTGCTTGTGTATGAGGGAGGAATTAGGAAGGAAACTGTTGGAACCTAAAAGGACACAATTTGTGAACAACCATTTAAACTGTGTGGGGCCCAGGGCCAGCAAGGAGAGGGGGTGGTGGAAGGGAAGGCTGACTGACAAAGTCTCACAAACCAAATGAGAGCTGCCAATGATCATGGCAAGTTAAACCTTGGGAAAAAACGTGGTTGTGCATGTGGATGCACTGACCTAAAAATCTAAATCTAAAAAGCTCTCTTTTTAAAGAGGGACTAACTTGAGGAAAGGACTATACGCTCTAGTACTATGTATGTCCCCAGTTAAGGTGATTTTTGCCTTTTTATTGGCAGGATATTTTTATCATTGTCCTCTTGCAAGTTCAGATTAATGATTAAAACTATTTTATAAAACTTCTGTTTACTCCTTGGTAGGCATTCTTTAAATATTTTTCTTTAGTCCCTGATGATTGTTAACTCGGTTACTCTGTTTGGAAGATACTTAACAAGACAAGTACTTCCAGACCACTTGGTGAAGCTTTCCTGCAAGTGAAAAGCTTTTCATTCCCCTGATCATCCTAACAGGCACTTCATGCTTGTGTCAAGCTGAAAACCAAATGATCCTTGTGTTAAGGGTGATCAAAAGATACTGCATACAGTGCTTTAGATGGAGAGCCTGTCACCAGTGCCTTTTGCAGTAGCATTAATAGTAATTTCTCTCAGCTGGAAATAACTTTCCATGTGTGCGTGTGTATATATATATATGTGTGTATATATATATGTATATATCAGGACAGAGTTTTTCTTTAGAGCAAAAATTGATGACAGAAAGCTGTCATAAAATTAGCAAGGAAACAGTAGTCTTTTTTTCCTCCCTTCCCTCACTTCCCCCCTCCTTGCCTCCCTTCCTTCCCTCCATCCAGGACTTCTGTGACTGGCATCAGTAAGTCTCATTCCTCTATGTACCTTCTTTCTGCTTGATATTCCAGGATTCCACTCAAATGGTGATATCTCACAGCTTTTACAGAATGAGTTGAAGTTGTGCTGGAGGGACTTGAAGAGATCAGTTGAGTCAATTCCCTCTACAAGTCATTTTTGAAAAACTTCAAATAAGGAGGTCCTCCACCTTGCCAGGCAATCCTTATCACTGCTGTATAAGTGTTTGCTTTATTATCTAGCTTTATTCTTTGCTACAGTTTATAATCATTAGGGTCTTTTGTTGTTGTTTTGCATTTTGTTTGTTTTTGTTTTTTATCCATCACAGACATGTAGAAAAGATCAGTCCTTTCTTTCTTTTAAATATATGAAGTAATACACTCTGATTTGTTTTTCTTTATTCTTGCTTATTTTTTTTTCTTTTCCAAAGTACCACTAAACTCTCTCCAGTAAATCTCCATCCTTTTTGACATGCAGTGCACAAAACTGAGCACTAGATTCCAGCTGTCATTCTAGCAGCATGGAGGAAAGCAAAGTGATTAGTCGATATGTTTTACAGGCTATAAATTTCTGTTTATATGCTTTGTTATGAAGTTTGTCTTTTTCACAGCATCATGATATGGCTGACTAACATTTAGTTTCATGGTCCACTGTAAACCTACACAATCAGAATCAAGAACTGTGTTTTTTTTTTATTATTTTTTATCCCTTATTTGGCCAGAGTTTCATTTCTACTTGTGCTGCATCTTCCCTTGTCTGTATTGAGCTGTTCCCGATCTTTTTTTTTTTTTTTTTCCTCCCCTCTCCCCTCCTCTCTGACCATTTGTCATATTAGGTGGTTATGAATTCCAGTCTAGGACCCATCTTGATCTTCAGCATACTTTCAAGCCATCATAACTCTTTTCATGAACTTCAAATTTAATAGCACAGTGTTTACTTCACCAGCCAAATCATTAACTGAAGCAGTTGAAGGGGTAGACACTTCAAGGTCTATTGTGGATTTTCACAAAATCCCTACAATGAAAGAGGGAGCACAGTCCATAAAGCATAATTGCCTATTTGTATTATACTTCCCTTATTTGCATATGAGAATGTCATATGAGGTCGTGTCAAAATCCCTACGTGAAGTCAAGATGTATGCAATCTCCTATGCAATCTCCTGTGTGTTCCGTTCACCAGAGCTTTCCCTCAGCCACAGAAGATCGAATGCAATTTGTCCCTAACACACCCATGATTTTAGTCACCGGTTGTCTTTCAGACTTTTTTAATCTACTTGTTCCTAAAGCTTTTCTGGGTTTAAAGAGAGGATGCCTATTCCATATTTTCTTATTTCTACTTAAACATAGGCACAGTGATTGATCTGTTCTTGTATATGTTACTTATCTCCTGTGAGATTTTAAAGGAAGATGCTGATTGTTCCAGTATTCCTCCTAATTTCAAGTGTCCATCTGATGAACAGATGGATAGATATAATTCATTAGTTATAACTGAGAAGAATTTAAGTCATCTAAAACATCTTTTCTGTTACTAAGAAAGATCTTATGCCTTTATTATTGCTATTAATTTCATCTTAATTTTCATTATCGTTTTATGGACAATATGAAAAAGTTAAAACTAGACATAATGACTGACTTAAGTCTGCTAGTAAGCTCCCCATGTGGTCATGCTTTCTATTTACTTCTATTTGGTACAGTTTTTATCTGGTTTCAACCAAATATAGTTTTTCAAACAAATACAGTCTTAGATTTGCATACAGCTTTTTATAATATGACACATTTTATCTTGTTTTCTAACTCCCTCAATATCTTAAGAACTCCTTGATTCAGTGGAATAAGGCCCACAGTTAGGCTCACAGGCTTCCTTCTGGATGGAAGGTGTATGGAAGGATGAGGTACACCCCATCCTCTTACATAGTATCAATCCTAATTTGAGAAACAGTGCATGAAAAAATGTGTAGTCAGATATTCAGCTTTCATCTGTTAGTTTTCTGTGTTCACTGCATTCATTTATGCTAGTAATTCAGCCTTTTTTTTCTCATGATTTACATGGTTGGTCCAGAACTGCCTTATGTTCCTGGGTGTTTTGGTCAGATGAAATCTGAACTTAAATAAAACCCTAGTCAGGTTTAGAATAAACTAAGTTGAATTCTTTAAAAATAAATAAATAAATAAATAATCTTCTGTAGGGAGATTCCAGAGTCACCCTGGTAACGTTCTTCAAAGATTAATCACTCTTACTGTGGATAATTTCTTCAATATTTCTTCATTATGTCAAGTTGGAAACCTTCATGCTGTGACCCGTGATTATTGTTTCTCTCTCTCTCTCTCTCTTTTTTTTTTTTTTTTCCCCTACCCATATGTGAGACTAGCTCACCTCTGTTTATGTGTGCACGTAATGGAACATAGCAGTTAGATCCCATTTCCTACAGCAAATGTTGTCTTAGTCACTTATTCTGTCTGCGGTCACTTAGAGATGTTGGGACAAATGGTTTAATGGTTTCTAGACTGTGAATTTTGCTTTATATGTTTATATCTGTATATATTATATTTAAAGTATATATGTAGCTTTCATCTTTTGTTCCTTTTTTTATTTAGGTCACTAAAATTCACCACTACCCCAGGGTATGTCAGTCAAGTACAGCCTACATGAGGCTTTCAAAAAAAGTTTATCTGTAGTAAATCTTTTCAGTTCTCAGTGGACCATCCAAAAAAAGGCGTATTTCCATTTACAGAGTTAGAATCTGAATGATAACCTTCATGATATTTTAAACATTTTGGTCCCCATTTTTAGTTGAATTATCCAACTTATAAAGGGAATCTCATGATGAGCAAAATCTTATTGCCAGCATTCATGAAGAAGCAAAGCTGTGTTCTGAGGTTTCCCATCGTGCAGATGAGTTGCAAAAGGGAAAAAAAGGGTCAAGTATGGGCTGAGTGCTCCACGTAGAACTGATGAGCTAGCACAAAGTGGGATAATCTGCCACCAGACGCATGTTGGAGTCCCTGTGGAATGGGAGAAGTGTGAAAGCAAGCAATGAGACTTGCAGATAGAGCTATCATAGACTGCAGAATTTAATGGCAATTCATGTTTTCAGCAAAAATCTACAAGAAAAATTCTTTTTCTCTGCCTCTGGCCATTGTCCTAACTGGAATGCTCAGTGAATTCAAAGGGTCATTTGTGCTAATACTTCTTTTTACTTCAAGCTCTATAAAAAAGCGGCAGGCTGGATTCAGTACATCCTCCGATAGTACTTTTTTTTTTTTTTTTTTTTCCAATATAGGATAGCGCAGCCTGTTCAGGTGCTGAGGCAGCATTCACCCTATCACACTGCACACAGTACTTGAAGGATTTTCTGCCTGTTTTCCAGCATTTAGTTAGCAGCTTAGCGGAGAGGAGGACATACAAGTCCAGGCCGAGGTATCTGAGCCTGTTTACAAAGCTGAGAATCTGACAGCCTCAGCTTTTCTGGTATTTTATGGTGGAGGTGGGAACACGATCAGTCAGCACCTCATAGATCTATGAGTATCACTCCTTTAAGGTTGAGAGGTACTTTCGTTATACAAGTTGTACACAGAAGCTGAACTGCAGTCTGATTAAACTCTGCTCAGAATGCATACGGATATGTGGAGACCCCTCACTGAGCACTTGTCATGACGAGTCAATGTTCATGATAACATGCAGAGCTGCATTGGCTAACTGTGTCCATGTGTAACTGCAATTGAACTCTTACGTCCTTTCCTAGCTGAGTATCATTATGCGGTTCTCGGGACTTTCAGGTCCAGGTTGAAGATGGTTATTTTTTCCCGTTAAGTAAAAAAACATTTTGTTTTGCAACTTTGCATTTATAACAGTGTTGCAGCTTTTAAGTTTGCATTCTGTAATACTCTTGAAGAGCCCAGAAATGGCTGTTTCAAAATGACATATTTTCACATTTTGTGAGTCTGTAATGCTAGCTCTCTGTAATAAAGCTCATCGCTTCATCCTTTAGAACCCAGTTCAGCACTTAGATGTTTACAAAGTTTTCCTCAGAGCTTCTTGAGCTCCTTCAATCTCCATATTCTTGGTATTTGGAAGGCTTTTCCAGATTTGGCCTTGATGGGATCTGTCTGTCACTTGGTCTTTGTGTTAATCTTGTTCATCCTTGAGAGGCAGTACATTTTCCCCTTGTCTGACACTCAGACGGGCTTAACTTCTCAAAGTTACTGGGAGTTTTGGTTTTCAGTTTTTGAACCTCAGTAAAAATATGCTAAGTTTGCAGTTCATTGTCTAAACAAACAAATATAAAGTAGCTCATTAAAGCTTGTGCTGAGCATAGTTCTAAAAATAGAGGTTCTCACTTGCGAAGAGACCTAGAGATATCAATACTTGTATAAAAGTTAGAACAATTTATTTAGAAAAGATATCTCCTATTTTATAACTGTTTTGAATAGCTCTAAGAAATGGTATACTGGACACTAATAAAGGATTCAGAAAGAGGTACTGGTTTAGTGCCCCATGAGGCTTAAGTGTTTAATTCCTTTGGCGTTGCTTAGTCCAGGTTGACATAACAAAAACCTTCTCTGCCTTTCATAAGAGATGTGGTCTCCTCGGTGTTCTAGATTAAAACTCTCTCTGTTTTTAATGTTGTGAGACATATCAAGTATTGATCGTTCACTGGGCTGCCTTATTCTGCTCAGTGTTTTAGTGAAGAACAGTTTAGACCTGCAAGCATTTACTGCCACGTGCAAGCCTTTTTACTTTCAGCTGCCTGGAGACTGTGGGCCATGGTAGCTGAGAGAGTTGCTACTGAATAAACATGATATCCAAGCCTCCAACTGCTCTAAAAAGAATTTAGGATTTCTAGAGGAGCTTGATTTCTCATTAGGAAAGACATCATTCATATTCATGTTTATGAGTAATTCAGTAAAGGTTCTAATGAGCCGTATTTTTAACAGGTACAGTTTAGAGTAGCTGCCTTTCGTGGAGCTGTGCCACTGAAGGCTTCAATGACTGGAGAAATGGAGTTAATGCCAACTGAGTATTTTGGCCAGGAACAGTAATTTAACAGCTGCAGATTCCATTTTACAAAGAAAGCAAAACCAAGACTAAGCCTGGTGAATTACACTCACATGCAATTCATCTTAATGCATTGTAGCTAATACGTAAGTGTGCTGTGGCCATGTTAACTAAAGGAAGCTGTATAGCATGGTTTGCTGAGTTTGCCTTTTGTACGTTAGGTAGGAATAATTTTTAGTCAAGAAAATGTGGCAGGAGGCCTGCATGCATGAACAAGGAGCTCTTGACTAAGCTCAAGCATAAGAAGGAAGCATACAAAAAGTGGGAGCTGGGTTGGGTGACCTAGGAGGAATACAGAGGCACTGTCTGAGCATGCAGAGATGGGATTAGGAAGCGAAATGACACCTGGATTTGGTGAGGGGTGTGGAGGTCAAACACTTGTGTCTTTATAAGTTTATCAGATGCAAAAGGAAAGTTAGGGGAAATACCAAGCAACTGCTGAACAGGATAGGGGTGAGAAGGGACATAGAAAAGACCAAGGTCCTGGTTGCTGTCTTTGCCTTCATATTTGTTGGTAAGACTTGCCTTCAGGAATCCCAGATCCCTGAGAGCCATGGGAAAGTCCGAAGCATAGAAGACTTGCACTCAGTGGACAGTCAGGCAGGGGAATATTTAAACAACCTGAACATGCACAGGGCCATGGAATCTGATGATCCATGAGTGATGTAGGAGCTGGTCAATATAATTGTGAGGATGTTCTTTATTATCTTTGAAAGGTCGTGAATCCGGATAGGTTCCTGAGATTTAGGAGAAAGTATATGTCCCTTCTCTCTTCAAGAAGGGCAAGAATATGAATCTGGGGAAACACAGCAGGTCAGCCTCATCGTAGTCACTGGCAAGGGGATGGAGCGAATCCTCCTGGAAGCCATTTCCAAGCATTTGAAGGACAAGAAGGTGATTGTGCGTAGTCCTCATGGATTTATGAAGAAGGAAATCATGCCTGACCAACTTGATAGGCTATGGTGAAATCACTAGTTTTATGGATGAGAGGAGAGCAGTGAATCTTGTTAATCTTGATGTGATGTTAGTAAGGCTTCTGGCGGTCTCTCTCATAATGTGCTCATAAACAACCTGATAAGGTACAGACTACATTAGTGGGCAGTGAGGTGGACTGCAAAGTACCTCAGCTGCAGAGGTTTGTGATCATTGGCACAAAGTCCCATTGCAGGCCAGTCACTAGTGGGGTAGCCGAGGGCCAATATTGGGGCAAACACTGTTGAAATGGCAGGAGTGGTTGGTATTGCTATTGACATCGCTATTCAGAGGGACATCAACAGGCTAGAAAAAAAGGGCAGACAGGAATCTTGTGAAGAACAAAGGGAAACGGTAAGTCCTGCACCTGAAAGGAAAAACCCCATTCAGTACATGCAGGGGCTAACTCATTGGAAGGAAGTTTGTTGGAAAAAGACCTGGTTGGAAAGGTGTTCTGGTGGACAGCAAGTTGCTGCAATGATAGGTTGCCAGCAGCTTGAAGGAGGTGATTCTTCCACCTACTGATTACTAGTGGGGCCATCACAAGAGATATGGACATACCACACGAAGTCTAGCAAAGTGCCACAAATTTCATTAAGGGACCGGAGCATCTGATAAACAAGGAAAACCTGAGAGAGCTGGACCTGTTTAGCCCAGTGAGGAGAAGTCTCACTGTGATCTTATGAATTTATGTAAACACATACACACTTCTCGGTGTATCTCAGTGAAGGGGCAAGAGACAATGAGCATGAACTGAAATTCAGGAACTTCAGTTTAAAAGCAAGAAAAATCTTTATTATTGTGGTGATGTTCAGGCCCTGAATACATTGCTCAGAAAGGTTGTGGAGTCTCCACCTTTAGAGATCTTTGAAATCGGACTAGCCAAGGTTTTGGATACCTTGTTATAGTTGACCTACTGTGAGCTGGGGGTTAGACTAAGGACAATCCAGTGGTGCCTTCTGACCCCTGTGATTCTATAAATATACCAAGGAGTTTAGCAGTACATGGAATCTGGTTATTCGTGATAGTTTCTGATATCATTTTTGTTGCATGGAAGATATATTTCCTATGAGACAATACATTTTGAGCTGAAAAGATAATATTTTTTTAGTATATGATCCTGAAAGGACTGAAATGTTTTCAAATGTCACCTGGCAATCTGTTTATAAAATACAGACACTCTGTTTTATTTCAAAGACTCATCTAGAACTATTGATTATGACTATTATTTAAAGATTTTTTAGTTGAATATTTGAAATGTGATGTAAATTTTTCTCCGGGCTTTAAGTTCTGTGTTGGATGATTGACCACAGGTGAAAAAGTACTTCTAGAACAAACGATACCAGCCATCTGGATTCCTTCTTTAACAACAAGCTGTCCTTAGATGAGAATGATCGTTCACTGTCTATGTTGTAGTTTGTTTGTTTTTCCTCTTGGTAAATGTCCATATACTGGATTCGTAGATGTGGATTTTCATTCCCATTTTATCTGCTGTTTTGAAATAGTTTTGTAAGTGACTTCAGTGACCCAGTATGTGGCCTAATAACATTCTAATGACCAACCTAGAATAACTTATCTCCTGGAATCTGTAGCAATATGACTTTGCTATATCTTTTTTTTCCTCATGCTTCTGAAATAAAAGAAGAAGAAAGAATGATAAAAATAAGTGTTTCATAAGTGCTTTAGTATATTAAGTTATTTTTGTCCTTTATATTCCCTTTTCTCCATTTGTTCTCCATTTACATGGGTTTCTTTTAGCAGCTTGTTTTCAAGCCTGGAGGAAAAAAACAAAGATTTGAGAGGTGAGTGTGTGTTTGCGTACGGGGGGCAGTTCTTATCCAAGCACATAAGTTTCTAAGTGGAGGGTGCAAAAAGGACAGGGTCAGACTTTTCCAAAGTGGTGCTTAGTGCCAGGATGAGAGACACCAGGCATGAACTGAAACAACAGGGAGCTCCAAGTGAATGTGAGGAAAAGCTTAATTCAGTATTGAGTGAAAGTGCCATTTTCAAAGAAGAATTTAATTTAAGGAATAAAGACTCCACCTTTCGGGCCATCGGCATGAGTGGTTGTATCTGGTAAAATAATGAGTTGTACAAAATTATTTTATAGCCCTGTTGTGATCCCCTTCTGTAACAAACATGCTGCTACACTTGTTGAGTTAATCCTACTATTTAGTTCCTAGTAACTATATTTTAAAAACTCTCTCTGAATCTGAAGTATTTCATACCTTTTAACTACTGGGTTCTAAAGTATTTATTTTATACCTTTTAACTACTAGATATTCATTTATCTTTATTCTTTTAACAGATTTCCTTTTTGTTTTGAGATTTTAATTATAAAAACTTCTACACTTTCAAAATATCTTTAAAAGTCTGTTAGCAGACTTTAATGTCCATGTTGAAAAATTTAACAAACTGAAGGAACTCTGTTCTTGGGTGAAGAATGCTTAAAATATCTAACATACAGTAAAGAATTATAGCAGGCAGCTTACAGGATATCCAGGCACTTAGGAAAAACTGCTTATGGCCTTGCAACAGGAGGAAAAAAAGGAAACGGGAGGAAAAAAAAAAAAAGGCATTTCTAACCGAGTTTATTAGTATGTAACTGCATTTCAACATTCAGTTACTGCCTTAAAGATGAATTAGAGAGAGTTTATTTTTCCACGCAACAGCACTGTTTCTGCCATTAAAATAAAATTGTACCTATTAGATCTTCATTTCTTCCTTCTTGCCGGAGGACAATCACAAGGTCTTTGAAGGACGGAAACGTTAATGTCACATGAGGATACTGCCTGAGCCTCAGCCTCCAGAGAAAGGATGTGGATTTGTGTTTGCAGTGTACTTAACTTTACAGTTTATGCAACATTCAGGTTTCTTTTGAAATAATTGGCATGCTCCCTACTGAGTTCTAAGGACCTTTGAATTTAGCAAGAATTGCATGTAGTTCATCTGAGTTCAGCATATATTAATTTTGCCCAGTGTTACCTGCAGGAAACATAATCTAATTGTAGTTTCTGTTCATGAGGTAATTACACTGTAGAGCATGTTGGGAACCACAGATATATTGAGGCATGAGATAGAAACAAAGTGAAGGGGAGATTTTAGGGAAAGTGGTTTCTACATCCACGCAACCCGAAAGATTGGTACGATGCTTCCTACAAAGAAGTTCAAGGTACTGCATTACACTAAAGTGCTGCAACACTTTTGCAGTTTACAGTAGCTTCAGAGTTGCCCTGCATAACACACTAGCTTTGAGATGTGTCACTGACGTCGTCAGAAAGTTGGTAGTTTATATGTGTAATAGTGCATTAGTGAACAAGGTTTCAAATTCACTGCAACACAGTGAATATATGCATATCACAAAAATTATGTAACATTTGAAGTATTTGTTTTCTGATATTAAGTAAAAGGACTACTTCCCATATGTAGTCAACATTAGCAGTTTTAAGAGAAAAATAATGTTAAATCATTTTTAGAAATAGAGAAAGAGTACAGCTGCTTGAAGTTATAAGCACTGAATTGTTCAGTCTGATGGGAATTTTCAGCTGAGGATGTAGATCTAATCATTTGAGATGAAAGCATTCCTAGGCAAAGGGACTGCTTCTGAAATAACGGCAAACCTGATGCATAAAGTGTTATCTAAGCAGCAATGCTAAAATAATTCTGGACAGAAAATCAGTCTGAAACATAAAGCAGCCTTTTTTTTTATTTTTTCTTTAAACTGCCTTTAAAGTCATCTGCGTCTTTGCAGAATGGTGCTGAAGACAGTGCAATGCACTACAACCCAGATAATAGTAAATTGCTAGGGAAGATGAACGACAAAAGAGATATAGCTTTCCAAGCACGTGGAGAAGCTGCAGATATCCAGAAGGGATTAAAGGAGAACCACAGTGTATCAAAGATTAGTGTGATGTGGAGGAGAAGTACGTGTTAACCCACCAAATGGTGAGAGGTCCTTCTCTTCTGTGCATACGAGTTTGCTGTGATGAACAGGTCTCTGGCTCTTCTATTATGAAAGCTCTTGTCTTCAGTTTAACCTCTGTGAGTATATAGGTTGCTTTTGCTTTCAGAGCCCAGCTCTTAGGAAGCTTAATACAGAAGAAAGTGTGTCTAGACCTCTGCTATATTATTGATGTAATGCTTTCTGAAGGTGTCAGACAAGTTAGAGGAATTAATGTTTTGGAGAAATTCTTGGGAGAAGACATGTCTTCTCGTATACCTATCAGGTTGCTCTAGAAAGCGTGAACATACATAGTAGAGATTGTGCTTAAACTAAAAAGACATGTGTGTTCAGGGAGGTGGAATGGGGAAGGCTAATGGGGAACTATGGCGTAGCAATTGCTCTTCTAAACAATACATTTTGGGCAGCTCTTGAAGTTGAGCTAATCTGCAGTATCTGGTATTGGCATGAGGAGTTGGGTGACAATGAAATGAATTATGTGTTGCAACTGAGTATATCTACACATGACTTGGGGAATTGGAGAGCTCTGGGGTGGGAGAGTTTAGGAGACTGTCCAATCATGCCAGTTTTTAGCTTTAAAGCTAAACTTGACTAAAGCTCTACTAAAGTAATTAGAAGTTCTACTTCTCACTAGATATACACACTCCCAGTTGGTTCTCACCTAATGCTCACCTAATGTCTTTTCCTTTTTTTTTTTTTTTTTCCTTTGGATATTACCCTCCTCCCAAAATAGGGAGCATGCTTATCCTGTATCATTTTGTCTTGCCAATCACTCCTATTTATCCAACAGGATGTTTCGCCTATTTGAGTTCCCTTGTGCTTAGCTTTTATTTTATTTTATTTTCTCCTGGAAAGTTCTGTTATTTGGATGCCTCCTACCTGCAGCTACATCCATCTTTGTCCCTTCTGCTCACATACTTACGTAAAATTGTGTCTGGCTATTTAGTGGCATTACAAAATGCTTATATACTATTATTAGTTATGCTATTTCAGGACACTTGTATTTGAGTTTAAGGCAAGCTGATATTAATTACATCCTAATTAGTACATTTATAATTGATAGTTGTCACAGGCCTATTGGTGACTGGCAACTGGAATAAAACAGCCCATTTACAGGGCAAGATCACTTTAATTCAAGGATATTTGGAAACTTTAAATGATTGTACACATTTTAGATATGCAACTTTATACCATCCTGTAACCAAATTTTAAGATGGTAGAAGAATTTAATATAAAAGCCCCAGTACAATATTTTAAAATATCAGAAGTCACATTTTCTTATGATAGAAAATAGAAGATTTTCATTAGCTGCAAAATAGCCCAATTTTATTTTAATTTACTTACAAAATAATATAGAAATATCCAAGACAATTACTCCAACAGCTTATGAGTGAGCAGCTCTCCTTTCTGTCATCATGTTTCAGTTGCAAGCTCTTCATTGACACAAAAAAGGCAAAACTGAAGTCCCTTCCCATGCTGTTTGCATGGGTACTACAAAGCAGTAGCTGTTCTGTTTCTTCACATTGTACTCTAATGCTTAGGCATTATTGCCTTTTGTTCTATTTAATACTCTGAAATTGTTCTTACTGTGATAAAGGACCTTATTTGATGTTGTACCGGGTTTGCCTGGCAGATCGTATTTTAGGTTGTTTCAATCTACAGGAATATTCAGCAATGGTAGCAAGAAAGGAAGTTAGAGAAAAATCTGTTTGGGGAATTAAACGTTGTTATTTCCACAGCGTAATTGCCAGATGTTTGCAATTACCTTTTTTTTCTGAGACTATGTGACAAAATAAATACTGCTAGCTAGCAGTCTAGATCTTCAAGTAAGAGAAATTATTAGTACTAAAGATACAGCTGTTACTCTGGAAGGAGAGGGGGAAAAAAAAAAAGGTGCTAGCTCTTCTTCAATGCTCTCTTTGGTGTAATTACATCAGCTCGTGCGTTTCTGGGTTGGCGGATGCAGTGCCTCCTGAGATTCTGCACCGTGCTGCAGAACGGTGGCTTTGCCTTGCAGCTGCTCCCCGGCTCTGCTCTGACAAGATGGTCCTGCTGGTCCCTCACTGTGTCTTGTGGAGCTTGTGGCACAGAGAGGCAGGTTGGAGGGCAATTTGCACAGTATTGAGAAGTTTGTACTGCTGTTTCTTACTCGTACTTGTTTAGTAATGGGACTTCTAGACATGTTATTTTTCAAGGGCTGTTTCAAAAGAGATTCAGCAGAGACATTTAATGGGATTTGGGCATAATTTTTAGGCCTCTCTGAGAAAAAAAAAAAAACAGTTTTTGTTTTTAACATCACTGTACTTAAGAAATGCTGAAGGCATTGGAATAGGTAACAGGGTTGTTCGTAAGGTCCTTTTGCTGGAAACTTACGTTTTCCCTCTTACACCTGTCAATTTACTGCCTTCAATACAGAAGGAAAAAGCCATTTTAATTCTTCAAAGTACTAGACAAATTTTCAGAAAATGTGGCTTCAAGTATCAAAGGTTTGTATGACTAGTTGGATTATGTTTTTTAAAGTGTGAGTTGCAAAGCTAATGAACAACACAGAATGCTTAGTCTGATTCAAAGGCTAATAAAGCCAAGGAAGACAGTACACTATTTTCTTTTACACTATATAGACGATAACATTGCAGGACCTCTCCAACCCTTAGTCGGTGGGTATGTTATGAGCAGGTTTAACTTCTTGCTGGCTGTTGGGATATTGACTTTGAGGAAGCCATTGCTTGGTCGTAATCCTTCTTGTTGTACAAGATATATTGGATTAGAATTTTGAATTTTCCATTGCATTTCATAAGCCTTCTACTGAAGGGGGAAAGAGGCAAGAATGGAAAAGTTGGAAAGAGGTTATCTACACAAAAAAAAAGGAAAAATATGCTTTGTGTTTTGAGGACGATGGAGCATAACATAAGAAGAACAACTTGAAATTATTTCACAGACTAACAGGAAGTATTGCAAGGAAATAAATTAGGTAAATCAGAGAGTTATACTGGTAATTGTTGTATTAGTTAGAATACAGGTGATTTTTTTTCTTAGCATTTGTTTCTTATTGAGTCTCTAATGTCAAATGTAGTTTGTGTATTAAGGTTCACCATTATTAACAATTGTTTTGCCTTTTTGGTTGGTGTTTTTATGTAAGGAGCATAGTTATCTAATTGCTTTGCTTTTTAAGGTCAAAATAAGCATTTCTTTCTACATTTCTACATTTCTTTTTCTGCCCTCCATTTTTTTAATCTGCTACTGCATCTTGTGCATAGTGTAGCTATATAGTTATAGTGGAACAGATTTTTCTAACAGATTCTGCTGAGTCCACCTGTTGTTACATGGATGTAAAAAATTTCTAGGGTGATGAAAGACTCCAGCTGAAATGCCTCAGAAAAAAAAAATAGTTTTAATTAACATACACACACACACATAATTATGTATATATGTATGTATGTATTTCTGCTCATGTGTAGCGTAAGAAAGATAATTCTGTTATTTAGGTCTCCTGATTTATTTTTGCACAAGAATATATGTGTAATTTTCTATAAGAAATGATCAGATAAAAATGATAGATTGCTGTCTCTAATACATCCTTAATGCTGTTTCACTTGAATGTTTCTTACATGTCCTTGAAAAAATGAGCAATTTATTTTATCTTGCTGTACATATTTGACTCTTCCTGCATTTTCACTGTCATGAGGTGTATGATGATTGATCTTTGCCACCAATAACTTATCCCAAACTTCCACCAATTCTGTTTACACCAACATTATCTTCCCCTTTCCATTTACATGGTACTGTTTTGTCGTGGTTTAGGTCGTCTACACTTTTAACTGTATAGCTAAAAAGCAGCTGGAAGTAAATATGCTACTTGTAACTGTGGAATTAGAGATGAGTGTATTCTCTAGTCCTTCTTCTTGGAATGGTATGATGATCCTGCATCCTGTGAGCATGGAGCAGCTGGCCCTGCTGAAGACTGGTGTGCCTTGCGTGGAAAATTCAAGCTACGTATTCCGCTGGGGTAAACGAAGGAAGCAGTTCTCGGGGTTCTCTTCCTTTGCGCTTGGCCCTGTGCTGCCAGCTCTACTGCTGTTTGCAATCAGTTTCCTCATATCCCAGACTTCCTGAGGTAAGTAGCCAGATAAAAATGTGCTCTTTCCTTGCCTTTCCTTTTTCCCACTCTTTGAGCCTTTTGAAGAGAGGGTTTCTTCGCATGTTACAGCATAACTTAAAAATATAAAATAAAAAAAAAAGGAGGGGGGATTAGTGATTATAGATTTCCTTCCTCTCCCCACTTCCCCCGTCCCAAACAAAGAACAACTCTGCTACTGCTTCAATAAGCATTTGTCCTAAACTACTTGCAATTTTGAATGATGGAGACTGGAACAAGAAAATATGCAGAAGAAATTTTTTAGATGCATAAACTTTGGTAGCCTTTGGGTTTGTTAGCACTCAGACAGTCCCACTAAGACAGGGAGCGCTTCTGTAGGCTGAACAGTGTCAAACCAGAGCAGGAAACTTCCTCCTCAATTTGCGGATTACTTAAGTGAAGACTGTAAAACTACATTAGGAAAGAGAGTCAGTTAGTGACTTGACCAAGATCGTATTCTAAGCACTGAAAGAATAGACAGTAAAAGCCATGGTAATAATAATAGTAATAATAATAATAAAAGTCTGCTTGGTGCAATAAACTAGAATAATTCTTGACATTTGTGTCTGAATAGTCCTTTCCAGGATTCTCACTTTTAATATTCATTTGATATGGATAGTGGAGAAGGTATGTAGTAAAGCAAAAGAAAAAAATATATTCTGTGGAGTCTGGAGTTGCCTGAAAATTTACTCTGAAAATGATTGCTATTATTTAAAACAAACAAACAAACAAAAAATCCTACTTTACTGCAAAACCTTTTTTGTTTATCTTGCACCTCTGCTGCTTTGTTTTGTATGTCTTTTTTTATCACCCATCTGCTTATATAAAAACATATTGTCCTTGAAGATTGTTATTTGTCTCTTTGCTTTCAACCAAGCAAGTTTTATTAAATAACAATTCAATATTCTAGTGAATTCTTCTTCAGTATATATTATTTTATTTTGGTATTATTCTTGTATGACTTAAAAACTGTAACATATGTCTGTGAATCCTTTCAGTGCTAATTTGAATAGAAAAATAGAGAACAACTTTAGCTCGAGGGTTAAATTACTGTAATCTGAGTTACTTTGTTTTGATTGTATTCAACATTATAACGTATTTGTGTAGCTCTTCTAAGATTCATCATATTAGACAAGACCAGGAATGTATTTGAAGCAGAAACAGAACGATTTTCCTGTTAAAGATGTTACAAATTCCCCTCATGATTAGTATTACACATTCTATGCGTTAATGCTGTTTTTCCCCTAGTAGTGACACCACTGAGCTTCTATTTAACAGGTATTGCAAGCAAGCTTTTGTTATTTGCTCCTCCCATCTAATCTAATAAACTTCAGGAGTGACCAGGCTGTGTATCTTCCCTTCCTTTAAACACGTAAATACATATTTAAAAGGAAGTTGCTCCCATGCACTTATGCTTCATGGTCTGAATTCTGTGGACTAATGCTCCTAATGATGCTTCCAATCTGCATAGCTACGTCCTCATGACACTACATGGGGTGTCAGGAGCTGTTTCCTATGTGCTCCCCTAGTTCTCCCAGAGAATCAGAAGTCAAGGACTTGGCTTAAGCTTTAAGTGATCAAGGGACTGTCACTTGCTAGTGGAAATTCCTTTAAGGCACTTCTGAAAGTCTGGGAGAGAAAGTTAAACTGTTTGCATAGACACAGCTAGTTGGGTTGAAAATGTAAAGAAAATGGTTCTGACTTTCTTTTACGGGCAATTTACAGCACTTTGACAATGCTAACGGCTGTTTAAAACTGACAAAGTGCTTTCCAGTAGAATTAGGATAAATGTCAGGTCTGCTGTACTTCAGGCCTATTGAAAGGGCCACCCTATTTGCCTAAAACTTTTTTTTTTTTTTTTTAATTACCTACACTTCACCTTGCCCTGGAGCAGGTCAGAGTGGTCATTCAAAAACAAATAGATGCTCCATGCTAACTAGCTTATTCCTCGTCCGCATTGATAGCTACATCCTGTTTCTTCCCCTTTTTCCTTGACCTGCTTGAATGTCTGCAGGTTCCCAAGATTTTAGGTAAGCCTATTTCAGTTTCAGGAAACATTGCTTTGAGATGCCACATTCTGCTGTGGTAGTACTCATTGGTGTCAATTCTGTCTAAGACGTCTTTAACAACAGTTCCTTTAAAACACATAAAGTGTTTTCTATTATACTAGAGAATAGTAGATATTATTTCAAAAAGGCAGAGGGCTGTTTTCCATTTCTCCAAGGGCAGGAGCAGGGAAGAAGAGGGAGAGACATTAAAAACAATGTGGAATTATGCTTTATATGTAGCTGGCATTTCGAATTCACGTTTTATAGGAAATACTTAATTGCAGCTTCTAATCTGGAACAAAAATAAATCTATCCCAAGCTTCACAAGAAATTAAAATACTGAAAACAGTGAATATTTTTGTAATTTCAATTACATTATTTCATTTCACTTTTCACTGTAACTGTATTTTAAAACATTGTACTTTCTAAAAGCTTAGAATTGTTCTCTTTTCTTGGAAAGCTCACTTCCGTTTTGTTACAAGAATGGAAATTCTCATTATGTAGGCATAAATTTCTATCTATATAATTTTAAGTGCCCTGTAAGAAGACAGCACACAGAAGCTGTGCCGTTGGTACCTTTAGAAGATGCTTTTCCAGGGGAAGTTTTAATTTCATTTAAATGGTGTATTTTAATGGATAAGCCCTTTTATATGAAAACTTTTTAGCTGTGTTACAAATTATATCAGTGTGTAATTTATGCATTTATGCCTCATTAAGACAATGCTGGAAGCAAGAAGGCATGACTTCCTATCATGTTTCTTAAAACTGCGAATCACAGAATTACCAGTCATGTGTTCAAGGTTAATACTGCTGTAAATGGAGGAAAAAAAAAGTGTCCCCTTCTTCTCAGGTTATGGCAATTATATCAGTTTATTCTGTGTTCAGAATAAATATAATCAGTGGAGGAGGATTTTTCAAAGAACCTAAGGGAATACAGTGATCAAAATTGCTGCCATTCAGTGAAAGGAGGAAAAAATTAAAAATTCCCATCTCGGTGTCAAATTCTGTCACTACTACATTTGAAGTATCCAAAAGTACACCTGGGACAGGACTTTGCTATTAGCTTGGAGGTGAGTTACTGCACGCAGGCCATGAAAGGCTGCTGTGTGCCCCACGAGGGGAAGGAGGAAAGCATGACAGAGTTAGCAGGCATCTGTCCCTTCAAGTTCTCCTTCCCATGCTTTACCCTGTTTTGCTCATGGATTGCCAAAACTAGCAAAAAGTGGGGCATCTAGCTGTAGTAGCACTTGGCATTTTTCATTAAAATGGCCCTTCTACTTGTAACTCTGACATTTATAAAATAGTGCATGCGTGTGCTCTCTTCCCGAACATTTGGCTTTACTAATTGCCACTTGCAGCGTTCATTAATCTAAGCGGCTGGACTCATCCTTTCAAACAACAGGTCTCCCTGGTACTGTTGTATTTGCTAATGCCCATCAGCAGGCTCGCGATTTTAAGGTGATGCTTGGCACTGAGGGTGTGTCGTGTTCGGATGGAGGGCTGCTCCTTGCAAGCACGGGGATGACGGGTCCTTGCCCTTTCCTCTCTGGGAATCTGTTGCAGTCATCAGCGTGACAGCCTGTAAGAGAGTCAGTGAGTCAATTGTAAATTCATTGACCTTGCCCAGAAATAATATTATCTGGAATAGCTTCAAATGTCATACAGATTTCTGGTTGCTCTTGTGGGGGATGAGGGTCTGATCTTTTAAGTATTTTTGCACAGGGATGGCCTTACTAATGTGCCCAGTTTGTTCCAATAGGGCCTGTGCTTTTCTGATTAATAATTCTTGCATGGAAATATTTGCAGAGTTAGGCCTTGCTTTAAATACTTAAGTCTGATTTCTGATGTTGTTTCTTAAACAATATGTAAGTTTGTAAAAGATAACACTTCCTTTTGCACGTTTCTAGCACTCTTGAAGTGTATCTACTATTTATCCTCTTAATCAGACTTTCCTCTGTGGCAATAGCTACACATTTGCCATGAACTTCTCATCAAAATTGATGCTCTTAGATCCCTTCAATTACTCTTTGCCTAACTTTTCCAATGTATCAAATAGGAATAATTGTCCTTTGAATGCTGAGTATGGGGTTTAGTGATATTCATCAAAACTGAGAATGACTTTGTCCTTCTAATATTTACTTTCTAGAAGTGTGATCAGGTTTTGCAAAGATCAGCTGAAGAATAGCTAGAATGTGAAATATCTGTATTTTGTTGTTGGAGTTTTAGTGCTTCCTTTGAGTCGCAAATGTGACTGTCCTTACTAGTCCCTACAACATGCACACCATGATGATGCTGGGTGCCTGAGGTTGTCAGGAAGGAACATGTGAGTTGAAACCAGCTCAGACCTGTGTCTTTTTCCACATCCTTTTGTTAGTTGTTCAGTTTATATACTCTGTGTGGGGCTGAACCATATATATGCTCCTCCAGTATTGGTTTTGGCTAACTCAGGGAGACAGTCACAGTCCTTTGATGAATTCAGACTAAAACACATATGCAAGCAAGCAATTGATCCACTCAATTGTAGTATAGTCAATTGGTCCACTGTTTTTTTTTCTAGAAGAAAGCCTGCCTTCCAGTCCCCTTTGCATCCAGATGAAGTCAGCTTTCTTGGCAAGGGCTGTGATCAATCCCTCCTGTCCTTCTTCCCTGAAGTTCATGGGTACGTGGCCCTGGCCTGTCTCCTCAGAGCCTCTTCAACTGTAGGGTCTTTGTGGTGACGTTCTGGACATGAGCATCTGTGCCAGCCAAGATAGCTGAAATTGTTTTAGCTATAGAAGTGTGGTTGTGGCAGGGATGAGCACAAGTTGGACAAGATGCAACTGAGACATTGTAAGTGATAGAAGTAAATATTTTCAGAAATACACACTTTTCGATGTCCACCTAAGGAATGGCTTGTATTACCCATCTTACTAAAGACTATTAATAGCAAAGTGGGTACCCAGTGATGTTTAGTTCTATCAGCTTAATTATTCAAATAATATTTGGTACATTTTGGCCTACCACGTAAACGTATGTGCATCTACTATTGTGTTAAATGTTTTTTCAGTATCTGTGTTTGCTTATAGAACACCATAATTGTGTAGGTAATTCAGCATTATAATGTCATATTTAGTTTTCTTAGAAGTATAATAACTTGATGAGAAAGTATTTCTAATTACTATTAGTGATTTGCTATACTTCTTTCTCTCTTTCCTTTTTTAATTCTTTCAGTAAACTTTGCAATAGACAGTCATTATGGTGCCTTACTCTCTGTAACTGTGTAGGATTATAGATTATCTGTCTCAATGCAGCCTTGACAAATTATAATGCATCAGAAGTTCTGTCAAAGTGCGTGTGTGTGTCTGTAACCAAAATTGTAATATGGATTCTGAAATTATATTGTACTGAATTATAACAAATAAATATCATGCATTTACGAAGTACTTCAGGAAAAAATACATGAGTTTATAAAGGAAAATAAAGTGGAAAAAGTCCTTCCCTTATATCAGTAGGTGCCAAATCTCCCAAGCTAAGGAATTCTGTGGTTATTGTTTTTAATGCAGCTTTAAGTGACTCTAGTTGGATTTCATTTTTATGTGGAAGTTTATGTCCGTTTAGGATTAGGTTCCTATAGAGTGAATTGAGGTCAAATACCAGTTGTAGTCAGCTGGTACCTCTGAACCTGCTGAGGCCCAGATGTAGGACACAGTGTGCAATAAAGACTTTAGATTAGAAACACAAGAAAAAGCATTCATGCGAGAAACAACTTGCTGTGAGAGCTGTTCCTTTAAATAAATAATTGTGTTTATATTCCCGGTTTCATGATTTCTTTCTTTTTGCAGTAGAGATGACTTTCACAAGTAGAAAATTTGGAGATACTGTATCCTGTATAGGACCAGAGAATAGTTTGGGTTTGAAACACAGGCTACTTGAAAAGTGAAAGCCTTATAGTTTAAATCCTAGTGAGTTCCCATTAGTTAATCTTTTCAGAACCTGCAGATATTAAGTGGTCTTAATAGGCTGGGTAGTTAGCTATTTCTGTGGAGTGAAGGTGCACTGGATATGTCAGAAAGTTCTTACTAAAGCATGAAGAGGAGCATTTTATAGAATAATGATGATTTCAAAGAAAGTGTTCTAAATTGCATGAGAAATTGTTGCAATAAATATTATTTTAGCTTTTATTTTCTAACTCACTTTGCTTATCCCTGTAAGTCCTGTGATAACCAATATCAAAGCTTTCCCTTCTGATTCTTTATTAGTCTACAGTGGTTTATTCCTAATTTGTATTTCTTCTCTTTGTCCTGCTCTCTCTGGCACTTGCACAGACATACCTTGCTTGTATTCGTGATTCTGATTTTGCTTCTAGCAGCTAGAGGTACTACGTAGCATTATTCATATTCACATGGTACTCCTGTAAATATTGATGAACAAGAGCCTTATGTTCTATACATTTTGACAAAGGGAGTGTATATTTGTATACGCTTTACCAACACACTGTAAAGGTGTCATAGTAGCAGCTGTAATTAATAATAAAGCAGGAGCACAGCTCATGGTGCATCGTTTGCTGTAGCAAACCAAGTGTGTGTGTCTGCTTGGTTGTTATGATGATGAATAATAACCTGCAGCATGCTATTTTAGTGTCTTCTTTATGAAGGAGGCTCTACTAGGCAGGGTGGCACCTGCATTCTTATGGTTCACATGGTCCAGAATGGTTTTTCTGCCAGTTTTCATGCAGTAGCTTCAGTAACCTTAACCGTTCCTAACTTTGAACATGTAATTTCTACTGAATGCATGTTTTTTAAATTTAGACACACAGTACCTGGTTAGATTAGGGCAATACTGAGCAAATGGATCCTTCTGTCACCAAAAGTTCCTTCTCACTCAGATGGAGGCTTCCTCTGAGTCATTATACTTGTGAAGTAATGATCTCCATAAAGATAACTGAGCAAGTATTTTTGGCAGGTTAAACATATATCATTGAAGTACTTTTTTGCTGAAATTTAACAGCTAGACTCTTTCTTTAAAATATCATTTGATATTTTAAACATTTCCCGTCCTGTATTAAAGGTATTTCAAAACTCATCATAGAACATACAAATGTGTTGGTTTATAATGACTTACAAATGTCAGCTGTTACGAACTTTATATGTCAAGTGTAGATTGTATGGACAGACTGATCAGTTTTCAAGTAAGACTTTGCCTTCATACTTTGCCTTTTCAGATGAGGTTCCTGGGTTCTCTAACTTTCCTTTGAAGACAATTTTTTGCTTTGATGAGTATTAATAGCTCTTAATAGCTATTAATGCAATTAATAGCTATTAAGAGTTTTTTTCTTGAAGTAACTTATTTTTAATGCAGATACTATTTCAGGTGCAGTCCCTTTAGTTAAAGTGCTCTTTTGGCAGCAAAATAAGACTTCAGTTTTTTACAAACTGCAATCATGTTTGCCTAAGTGTGTCGGCTTTGGTGTACTTCTGAGTATTCCCCAAGCACTGCAAATTTATGAAGACTCTACCTCATAATTGTTTATCTTTTCTGTATTGCACAACCGACATGTAGCATTTCTGCATTACAAAATAGTGACTAACTTCAAATCCATCATCACAATATGGATAGCTTATTGTGTCTGAAACTTAAAAATAACATGGAGAAAAAGTAAATTATATCCTTGCCTTGAATTAAGCAGACATCTCACTTTTACTAGACTTTGTTAGGATGCTTCCATTAATGTCACAAAACATGATTTTTTTCAGATAAATTCTGAAAAAAAAATAGAGGAAAAAAATGTATACATGGAGCAGGCTATTTTTGGTCCTTTGAATCATAGAATCATAGAATCATAGAATCATAGAATGCTTAGGGTTGGAAGGGACCTCTAGAGATCATCTAGTCCAACCCCCCTGCATACGCAGGGACACCTAAAGCCGAAGCAAAGAAGGCATTGAGCAACTCTGCTTTTTCTGTGTTATTTGTAACCAAGGTGCCCATCCCGTCCTCCAAAAAATTCTGAAAAAAAAATAGAGGAAAAAAAATGTATACATGGAGCAGGCTATTTTTGGTCCTTTGGTTAAGTTTGTGTAGAGTAACATATATATTTTTAAGCTCCATTCACCAGGTACAAGCTTCCTTATGTGCCTGTGAAGAATTCTGCAGTAAGAACTTGCTTATTCTAAATAAATGAGCACCTAGTCAAGAATGGTCTGAATTCTAAAAATATGCTTAACTTGAGCTTAGGCATCTCACAGCTGTCAGCTAAATCCTTCAGCTTAGCCAGAATTCCTCATGGTTCTTTGACTTTTATTTGTGAAAGCAAGTCACTCAGTAATCTATTTTATCTTGGATTTAAAAAAACAACAGAATGAGAAACAGTAAAGACAAAATGCTCTTCCAGTATTTGGAGTGATAATTTGGTTGATTTGCACAAAGAGTGATTGTGGAAGGAGAGAGAGTTTGAAAATATTTGGAAAGGGTTCCAGAGTTCTAGGAGAAGATAACAGCTTGTGCCTTTAATCTAGAATTCATCTCACTTAGCTTAAAACACCAAGCTAGTTTCCCCAAGTTTTCTCCATAACCATTCCAGAGCTATGTTCCTTTGCAGGTTGATTTACTAGGATCTTTCTTTTTTCCTTAGATTATAAAAGAAGATTAGGATAACTTATCCAAGATCCCTCAATTAAATGGTCAAAGTTAGATAAGACTAATCATGACTTTCATCCTTTAGCCTCCTTTGACTGCAACAAGGGTTGAGATTCTTTTATTTTCCTCAGTCCTTTTTATTATAAAGAATCACTGGAGCAGGAGAGACAAATGGAAGATCAGCTCATAAGGGGTAAAACTACTGTACGATACAGATATGGCTGCCCAGCACAAAGCTAAGTATCTAAGTATCATCATCTAAGTACATCTAAGTATGTAGATGGCAGTATGTATGTTTGTTATTATGATGGTGTGTCTTGCAGACAGGTAATAATGCAGGTTTGTGAGTGCTCTTTGTTGGTTCACTGTTTTAGAAACTCACTGGCGGTGTTCTTCCTGGAATGCAATTTTCATTAATGTTGTGAAGTAGTGGTTTCAGTGGCTTTAGTCTACTCCATAGTCAAATACCATTAAATAGCTGAATGAATGTGAAGGGTTTTTTCAGAAGCAATACATTGAAGTTGTGTTGTTGACATTGCAGGCAATGCAGGTACAGATCCAGAATATACAGAAATAAACATGTGCTATCACTGAAGCCAATCTTGGAGTCTCATGAACACAATGAAATCCATGTTCTGGCAAAACATGTTGGGAAGTCTGAAGTAAAAATCTCTATGTTTTCTTAATAGAGATTATTTTCAGATCAGTATAACTATTACAGCATTTTGGCCTAGTTATTTTACTGTGGTACCAAAAATGCTTAATTCAGCTGAGTTGTTGGCATGACTTGAGCTCTTAAATGTCTAAATATCTTTGGAAACATCTGTCTATAGAGAGAGTAAGGCTCCAAATGATCTAGTAGTCTCTTACAAGTCTTCTGAAAAGCTGTGCTTTTTCCACAAATGTGTTCTTTGTGTTGTTGTTTTCTGCTAACTAATAAATAAATGAGACAATGTCGGCAGTCCTAATTCGAAAGTCTGGATATTTTGTGTTGCTTCTAGTTGAATTGTATTTGAAATAGAATTGATGATTTGTCATGTTATCCTGAAGCTTTAGCTAATTCATCTTCATTTGTACAGCAACACTATATTTTTTTCTCATGATTGGCTCACTTGATACTAGTAGCCTTTCAAATATCAACACTGTCATGGGAGTTTACTACAGACCTTCTGTCCAGGAAAAGGAGGTGGATGAGGCCTTCTACAGGCAGCTGTAAAAAGCCTCACGATCACACAATGTGGTCCTTAATGGGGGACTTCAACCACCCTGATGTCTCCTGGGATAATCACACAGCTAGGAACAGACAGTCCAGGAGGTTCCTTCAGAACATTGCAGATAACTTCTTGATGCAGGTGGTTGATGAGACAACAAGGGATGGGGCACTGCTAGACCTGATACTAACAAACAGAGATGGCCTAGTAGGAAATGTCAAGGTTGGGGGCAGTCTTGACCACAGTGACCACGAGATGTTGGCATTCACAATCCTGCGTGGAGGAAGCTGGATAAGAAGTAGGATTGCAACCCTCGACTTTGAGAGCTAACTTCAACTCTTCAGGGAGCTCCTTGGAGGAATCCCCTGGGTCAGGGTCCTAGAAGGAAAAGGGGTCCAGGACAGTTGGCTAATATTCAAACATCACTTTCTCCAAACTCACGATCGGTGCATTCCTACAAGAAAGAAGTCGAGCAAGGGGGGCAGGAGACCTGCGTGGATGGGCAAGCAGTTGTTGTGTAAACTTAATGAGAAAAACAGCAAATACATAATGTGGAAGAAGGGCCAGACCACATGTGAATAATATAGGAACATTGTCAGAGAATGCAGGAATGAACGAGGAAGGCCAAAGCCTGTTTGGAATTAGAGTTAGTGAGAGATGTCAGGGACAACAGGAAGGGCTTCTAAAAGCACATCAGCAGCAAGAGGAAGACTAGGGAAAATGTTAGTCTGCTGCTGAGAGAGGGTGCCTTGGTGATGGAAGAGTGACTGTCGTCTTTGCTTCTGTCTTTACTGCTAAGGCTAGTCCCCGTAAACTGCAGAGCCTGGACACAAGAGATAACTGGGAGAAAGACTTTCTGCTGGTCAAGGAGGGTTGTGTTAGGGATTATTTAGGCAAACTGGACACCCATAAATCTATGGGTCCGGATGGGATGCGCCCAAGAGTGCTGAGGGAACTGGCAGGGGGTATTGCTTAGCTGGTCTCCATCATCTTTGAGAGGTCATGGAGAGTGAGGGAGGTGCCAGAGGACTGGAAGAAAACCAGTGTCACTTCAGTCTTTAAAAAGGGCAAGAGGGAGGACCCAGGAAACTACAGACCTGTCGGCTTCACCTCCGTCCCTGGAAAGGTGATGGAGCAGGTGAGGATGCTCAGTAGACAGTATGGATTCACCAAGAGAAAGTTGTGTTTGACAAACCTGATAGCCTTCTATGATGGGATGCTGGCTGGCTGGATGATGGGAGAGCCATGGATGTTGTCTACTTTGACTTCAGTGAGTTTTTCGATGTCATCTCCCATAGCATCCTCATAGGAGAGCTCTGGAAATATGAGTTAGATGAGTGCACAGTGAGGTGGGATTGAGACAGTTCTGCTGGATGGTAAAGTTCAGAGGGAGATGATAAATGGGACTTAGTCTAGCTGGAGGCCTGTGGCCAGCGGTATCCCTCAGGGATCAGTACAGGCCCTGGTACTGTTCAACTTGCTCAGCAATGACTTGGATGAGGGCACAGAGTGCACCCTCAGCAAGTCTGAGCAGTCCCAGCAAACTGGTTGGAGTGGCCGACACTCCAGAGGGCTGTGCTGCCATTCAGAGGGATCTAGACAGGTTGGAGAGTTGGGTGGAGAGGAAACCCACGAGGTTCAACAAGGGCAAGTACAGGGTCCTGCACCTGGGGAGGAATAACCCCAGGCACCAGTACACATTAGGGGTTGACCTGCTGGAAAGCAGCTCTGTGGAGAGGGATTTGGGAGTCCTGGTTGACAACAGGTTAACCATGAGTCAGCAATGTGCCCTCGTGGCCAAGAAGGCCCGTGGGGTCCTGACCTGCATCAGGAGGAGCGTTGGCAGCAGGTCAAGGGAGGGGATCCTGCCCCTCTACCCAGCTCTGCTGAGGCCACCCCTGGAGTATTGGGTGAAGTTGTGGGCTCGCCAGGACAAAAGGGACAGGGAATTTCTAGAAAGGCTCCAGTGTAGAGCAACAAACATGATTAAGGGACTGTAGCATCTATCTTATGAGGAAATTAAGTGAACTGGGCCTGTTTAGCCTAGGGAAGAGAAGACTGAGAGGAGATCTGACCAATATGTATAAGTACCTTAGCCCTGGAGTATTGGGTGAAGTTGTGGGCTCGCCAGGACAAAAGGGACAGGGAATTTCTAGAAAGGCTCCAGTGTAGAGCAACAAACATGATTAAGGGACTGTAGCATCTATCTTATGAGGAAATTAAGTGAACTGGGCCTGTTTAGCCTAGGGAAGAGAAGACTGAGAGGAGATCTGACCAATATGTATAAGTACCTTAGGGGTGACTGTAGGGAGGATGGGGCCAAACTCTTCTCAGTGGTGGCCGGTGACAGGACAAGGTACCCCTTGAGTGTAAGTTGAAACACAGGAAGTTCCACCTCCATGTGAGGAAGAACTACTTTACTGTGAGGGCGACAGAGCACTGGAACAGGCTGCCCAGAGAGGTTGTGGAGTCTCCTTCTCTGGAGATCTTCCAAACCTGCCTGAATTGGCAAATTCCTGTGCCACGTGCTCTAGGTGTCCCTGCTGGAGCAGGGGGTGTTGGACTAGATGATCTCTAGAGGTCCCTTCCAACCTCAACCATTCTGTGATTCTATGAAATATAGCAAAATATATAACCTTTCTGGAAAATGGTGACAAAAGAAAGCAAATGCTGTTGTACAGAGCTTGACATTTATTTCTCTCCTTTTTTGACTATTTTGGGTACTACTAGCGGCAACTACTAGCTCTGAGATGTGCCTTGCTGAATTTTGGAAAGTATTCTAGTCTCAGTCTTGTTTTTAATGAAATCTGTGTTCAGTTCCTCCCGCTCTCTACAGAAATGTTTCTGAGTTCTCCAGAGACAGTGATGCCATGTAACAGATTCTGGTGGCTTTTTTTTTTTTTTCTTTGCTTTATTCTAATTATTTGCATTTGTAGCTTCTTTATTAGGGTTTGTTCCACTTTAGTGACAGGTGAAGCAGTGCAGTCTTTTACACGTTTTTAAAATCATATTCACCTATATTCTTAATTTAATAACTGTGAGCATTAGCAGAACAGTGTGCAAATAGGCCACATTCAATAGCTAGAAAAGACAGGTTACTTTTCTGATGTTTTTCAGTCCAAGGATACCTGTGTGCCTGAGAAACTGAGGTAGATGAAGAACAGGCACCATGTAGACAAGAAGAGAGGAAACAGTGGGTATTCAGGCTAGTTTTGTCACTACAGGGAGGAACATTCAGTTCTCAGTATCCAAAGAAATAGACTTCGCAACCTCTAATCGCCTCCTGTTAAAGAAACAGTATATTGGAACTCATCTGTATTCTGTCTTTGAGTATCCTCAGTGTGAAGTTATAAGTAGTCTTGTTAAAAATAGGAAGGAAGGCTCAGAGAGGAAGCTCCCTTTTTAACTTTGGGGGAATTCAGAGTAGCCAAAACTTAAAGAGTAGAGTAGATGATTGAAAAATATGAAAACATGTTGCCCTGGCAAGACTGTCAAAAGTTCTCAATCTTTGAATTTTAAGGTTAGGTATTTTATTTTAAAAGCTTAGCCATAGCTGTGTCACCTTTCAAGGGCTGCACAGAATCCATCTGACTCATTCTAAAAAACAATAATTTCAAACAAAAGAACAGTAAATGGTAAAACCTCTGAGCTACCATGGACTCAGAAGATTTACTATGTAGGTATATATTCCATCTTATCGTTTTTTGCAGTCATTTTTCCTAGGTAGTACCTCATTTTTCTTATGGTACTCCAACATTGTTAAATGCTGACAGTTACATGCCTAATTCAGTAGGTTGGAAAGATGCTTAAATCTGGGAGCATTGTAAAAGTTAGCATAGCTCTGTCTTGAATTATGGTCTCTCTCAGGTGAGCTCATTAGGTTGGGGTGAGTGCCGAGTTCATGTGCTTAGATAGCTTCTGGACCAGGAGTGGAGCTCTTAGGGATGTTGTCTGTCTAGAGGGTTTTCCTGTCCAATGGACTAGTGTCCAGGTTGGAACAGATGAGGAGTTTCCAGACATGTATCTTCATCAGCATGTTAGCCTGGGGTATGGGATGTGCTTCTGAAGTGAATATGCTGCCTGTCCCCACTTAGTGCGCTGTAGTGTGTGTCACAGCATGGTTGGGAAGTGCTTGAGCTGCGTGTTAGACTCTGTTGCTAGAGTAGAGTGCATTCTGTAGGAATCAAAGTGAGCAGACTTTTCACAGTATTTTGGGGAACCTCTGCAATGTGAGGCCCATTCAAAGCAGCATCTCTGCTGTCATAATTGGGCACTGCTCAGCTTGCACACCGAAATGGGATAGAATAATCATTGCATTTCTGGCACTAAGTATGCTTGATTTAGTTAAATGCATGCAAATTATAGGAGGCAAATACCATATAGTAAAATCTGAGGTGCTTGGTTTATATTGGATTTCAACTGGAACCCAGGGTGATGGAGTCCCCCCAGCACTGCTCTGCACGCGAACGTCCTGAAGTCATAATGACTGGGACTCCCTTGCTGACAGAGCAGATGGATGACTTGTTATTAGCTCATAGCTGCAAAGCAGCAGTCAGTAAGAATGAACATCAGGTATCAAAGCACAGGAGCCATTTGTTTAAGTGAAATAAACTGGGGTAAAATCCAATGAGCTAAATAACCATCATTGTCTGTGATGGCACACGGATCACCGAGGAGCCCTTTTATAAAGAAATGCATTTCTGTTTAAAATGTGTATCAGCTACAGATGTGTTAGCAGTAACTAGCACAGTGGAAATGGATTTCACAAATGTTGGTTTTGATTGTCACTAAATAGATTTGCTTTTCTCTTTTGCTTAGTCTCTATCTCCAGTGCAGGTGGTTTTCCACTTATTACTTCCACTTGTATTTGGCTTAGGAGAAGGCTGGCCTGGCCACCTCAATATCACCTTTCAGAAGTGCATCACTAGGTGAGATGCCCTTGGGGTGACAGCAAAAGCATTGTTATACGCGTTTTTTCAATTGCTCTGGGTCTTTTCTAAAAGTGATTACGAGAGGCAGTTTCCCACACAGAAAAATCATAAGGCACTTTAGGTAATCTGGTGTTACAAAAGCATGAAGATGATCCTTGTGTACAGCTATGTATGGTCTCCCTGGTGCTTTGTAGTAACCAAAGAACTGCGATGAAGCAAGTTTCCTCTTTTCATTCTCCTTATCCGTTGCATTTCCCTGGCTTGAGCTGGTGGCTTTCCCTTTTTACTGCCATAAATATAGAATTAAGTCTGGATGGGGCTGTTTCTGTTGACAGCTTTGGTGCACTTTGGATCATGTAAGTGGCTCTTTTTTTGAGATGTAGCATTAATTTATTCCCATGTGTCTAATTATTGCCTCTCAATCCTCTTTTTTCCTTACTAGAAAACATACCACATAGCTCAAAAACATGAGACAAAAATTCATCAACTTCTATCAGTTTATTAAGAATGCTGTTTGGTGGGCCAGGAATACATGGTTTTCATGCTGGGTTAAACTTTCAGATGGACAGTTCTTAGGTGGTTATTTGGGATGGATTTATTAGTGTCGATGCTGAAGTGTACAGATACCGTTACTTTTTAGTTCCTTGAAATCCAGTCTTTCTCTACAATAAGCAGTTTTCAGATTTTACTTCAGTAATGTATGGTCAGCCTGGCTGTAGCAGATCATAAGCATATTCTGATTTGGCAGTAGACTAAATGTGGCTGCTATGTTCTGTTAGAGGCCTTGTTTCATATACACGTCACCTACAGAGCCAAGAACAGCATTTGAAGCTGACCGTCCTACCTTTGTAAACCTTTCACCCCAAATAACAAGAGAAATCATAAATGCAGAGTAAGATAGAGTTGCCTGTGTAGACACCCGTAAGTGTGTTAGTGCACATACATATATTGACTCAATTTTAAATATTGTCTTACTTAGTACAGTAAGTCATTCTGCAAGAACAAATTATAGTATGAATCTTTTCATGCATAACTTTTTGTATTGGCCATGCAAAAGATGTTAAACTAACATCATGTTCTTGTCTTCTAAAAGGAATGAAACACTGGCTTGCCTGCCTGCCATTCTAAGTTACAAAATATATTTGAAGGTTAGTGTTATGTATTAGCATAAATATCTATTTTTGGCTACTCACCTTGAAGTGGTTTAGATTTTACAGAATAGAAACTCAGCACTTACTTAAAAATTGTTAAGTTCCTGCAAATTACAAGGTTCTATGGCCACATGAAAGGAGGCAGAGAAAATTTAGAAAAAGTGGTAGCTGTGATTCAAAGTGCTGAGCTTTCATTTTTTGTTGTTTATCTGGTGTGGGTTTTGATTTTTCCCTGAACAAGCTGTATTTCTGTAATTATTAATGCTTTCCTGAGAAGGAAGTATATGCACATTTATTTTTTAATAATATATATAAAAACATAATTGTGTATTTCTATATTCCGTCGCAGAATATATGTACTATCACTAGTAACTACATAAAATACAGTGAGATACTAAAAAAAAAGGAATGATTCAATATTCTCAGGACAAAATTTACCAGAATTTTTGTGACTTTCTAAAAATAAATTACCAAGCAAGTGTTCAGTTAGTGGCTCATTTAAAGCTCATCATCTATTTCCTGTGCAGTCACACACTTCCCTTGATATTCAGGGGAGAGCAGGCATGGAGGAATGTTTTTGAACACTGAAAATCTGAGGATTAGAGGAAAACACTAGTCTTATTTTTCCCCCATATGGAACATCTATGAATGCACCTCTATTGCCCCATATGGAACATCTATGAATGCACCACTGCAGATTTCCAAGCACACACATTTCAACTTGCAGGTCAATGCAATGAAATGCATACAGCAAAGAAATGCTGCCTGATGGTAAAACATGCCTGCATGAATAATGGGGAAAAATATTAGTTTATAAATAAATTTACTTTTTTGGTAAATTTAGTATAAATTTATACAATTTATCCAAATTGTTAGAATGTCTTTTGTCTATTATTAAAAGCAATTCAAGGACTATGTTCATCTAGAGAACAGTGTATCTGAATCAGATCCATCCTGTTTTGGTCGTGAAACATGATACCAGAATGTATTAATTTATAGTACAAAATTACTTGTAAAATTAAGGATTTAATTGGTTTTTGTAATGGAAAAAAAAAAGAGAGAGAAGAGAGAATAAGAAGAAGGAAAAAAAAACACTTAAAGCCTGTAAAATATCCACGTAAAGCTTGGCATTTATAGAAAGGTCAGTGAAGGGAATTTATATACACATAGGCAAAATGGTCGGTTACTCATCTATTTAATAAAATATCCTGGACTGGAATCTGTTTTAAGCCATAAGAAGGAACATACATCCAGCATATCTGTTGAATCCTTCAAAATCATAGATAACAAAAGTATAGGAAAGCAGTCATAGCTCTTACAGGTACAAATGAAAGAGACAGGAGTGCTCCAGCATTCTCGCTCCGGGTTAAGGATGTTCTGCTTGATCCGCAAGGCTAATGAAGTGCTGGTAGGTCCTCTCTCGCCTTCTTCAGAAGACTAATGATCATTTTTAATTTGGTGCTCAGGTTTTGCAGGGGTAGACTCCTATGTATATGTGAAATATAGCACAGTCCTATGTGAAATATTATTGATCACAACATAATTTAAGTAATTAAGTGTTTTTGAAAATGCACTTTTTGAACAAACATTTTTTGAACTTTGAACAAATCCTTTGGTGCCCACTGCTTTGTTGTGCACCTAGAATTATTATTTGCAGTATTGCAAAAGCTCGTACATGTCTTTGAAATTTTGTCATTTTATCACTAGCATTGGAAAATCATTTTGGTGTGAGAAGTAAAGGTCACTGATGAGCTTAGAGATATTTAAAGAATTTTGTGATTTGAAATTATTAAACGTTTATTTAGAAGAACAGAAACTAAAACAGGGATTTTTAAATGATCATTGCATGAGCTAGTAGAATACCTACTGACTGTGAACTGGACTTGAAATTAATTTTGGACACCACGCATCACAAATATGACAACAGTATTAGTGTTATTTCCTATATACAAATATATACATTATACTTAAATATGAACTGATTCAGCAGTATAGCAAAGACCTGTAGTGTACCGATCTTAACATAAGTGATTTAATTTTTATTTTTCAGTTAACACTTTGGACAGAAAAGCAAACAAAAAGTTAATCAATAATTTTCCAAATCTCAGCAGAAGTCTTTATGGTTTATTCTATGGATAATGCCTCCTTGAAGGACATTGGCATAAAAACTAGCAGCTCCAGTCTTGTGTTAGTATTGTTGACTTTAATAAAGCGCTTTTACGTAAGTGTCTGAGTACTTACGTAGAAAGAATTGAGGGGAGAAATAAGATAGAATGAAAACCATTACGTACTTCTCCTCTTCCCTCTCCCGCAACAAAAGAGCAATTAAATGCTATCATTACTGAAATAATTAGAAGTTTACAGAATTTCAGGTTAAGCATAAGTATGTGAAAGTTCCAGAAAGAATTGTGAACTGTGAAATTATAATTAATTGGGGATAATTTTGACCTTGAAGGAAGTTAATATGTCTAAGTATTGGAAAATGACTGAATAGTGCCTGAAGCTTCACCACTGTCCTTCTGCACCAACATTCAATTAGCAGTCATCAAATCCATGGTAGATTGAAATGTAAACCTCTTTTTATGGTTGTTGTTATAAAGAAGAAATGGAACACACCGAAATAAGCTTGGTAAATCATGGTTAAGTATTGTTGGCTAATTGAATAGAGTACAGAAACCAAAACACAGCTGGACTCTCAAGCACCACGAGCACCTCCTACAGATGCAGGTATTCTTGCCTGAGGAACTGAGAGGCATCAGAGATGGTTAGTTTCCCTTTCAACAAGATAGAGCAGGCAACTGAATAGAACAGGAGAGAGATTTTTTTTTTATCAATATGCTTTTGTAGAATGTAGGAGGCTGTGTCATGTAGCTGAAATTAACACTCAAGTAGTATAATTTATAGAGTAAATGATAAGGGTACTTTATAGGTACTAGTCAGGTGATTTCTCTTTCTTGTCAAAGAAAAGAGCAAATGGAAAATGAGAATGTGTCACCATTGAAGCCTTTGGACTATCAGCAGTGCTCTTTGTCATTTTGTCTTCCATAGTCTAGAAGAGAAATAGTTCATTCTAACCATATGAATACTATTTAATATATATTGCTTGGTTTTGCTTTGGATGTTGTTGTTTTTGTTATCATGTATATAAATAAATGGGAAAGATATGGTAGGGTTTTTTTATAGACTAACTGCAGTAGCTGAAGTTAGAAAGCAGAAGAATAAGAACAGACTAAGGTAATAAGGAAAAATAAATGTAATTTAAAAATGTCTTCATCTCCAAACAAGAGAAATCTTGTTTCTCTCAGTGGGGATGGATGTACTCCTACTATTGATTGTGATCACAAAAATAATGAGTGTGTATGCCTCCACTACTTTGAGGATTATGAGAAATGATTGCAATAAATCAGTAATATTGTTTGCTTCAAGATGCTGAAAATAATACTGTGTCACTGACAAAAGTTTTGATTTCAAAGGAATATATTATGTGTGGATTAAAAAATAATACTAACTTGACTTAAACAAGATATTCTAAGGCCAGCTGCTTGAAAATCAATGTAACCCAGAGTAATTATAACAGAGTATTGAATTTTGTAAATCTCTCAGTTCAAGTTTTAATAATGTCATATTGTGATCACAAAATACGAACAGCGGAACAAAAAAGTATACAATTTTGCTGAAGGAAAAATTCTAGAAATGAAAAATGATACTGTCATTTCTATAGCTTGTACTGAGATATAATTGTTAGCAATTAAGACACCTAATGCCATAGTAAGTCTGCCACAGTAATGGTCTGTAGCCACAGAAGTATCAATCACCTAAACTTGCACTGTGGGAAAATTGGTATTCAAGTTAGTTTACATTCCATTTACCAAAATGAGACAAAAGAAAACTATTAGGAGAAATGAAAGCTACGATGTTGCACTGGAGAGAAATAGTCATGGCACACATTATGCATGTGCAGCCTCTTTAACATTGCCCAGAATTAACCATCAATCATTTATACCTGATATAAAAGCTTTGTGGATTAGTAATGATACACTGATTATAATGATCAAGAAATGTGTCTTGGAAAAGAGAATTTTAAGTAGTGGATTTTTCCTTTTGAAACATCATCTGATAAATCAGGGATTAGATATACGTGGTACCAGTTAGGAGCTAATGATTGTCCTGTATATATTAAGAAATACGGGTGTATCTGTCAGTCCCTGTATCCAGTTTGGTGAGAACTGGACACAGAGTGGATACATTTCAGAGCCCTGGAACAGGCTGCCCAGAGAGGCTGTGGAGTCTTCTTCTCTGGAGATCTTCCAAACCCACCTGGATGCCACCCTGTGCCACGTGCTCTGGGTGTCCCTGCTGAGCAGGGGGGCTGGACGAGAGGATCTCTGGAGGTGCCTTCCAACCTCAACCACTCTGTGAACTGTACAAAGCTATATGCTGTCTGTGAATGTATACACAAGAAGTGAGCTTATTTCAGAAATCTTTGTGTGTGCTTTTATCTGCATTCATGAGAAATATTGCAGTGTTGTTCCCATTCGGGAAGTGGGTTTTGGTTTACCCGCTTGTACCTCCGGGTAAAAGTTAACATTACCTTGGATCATAGTGGGCCTGGAGTACTAGTGAGAATTGGCATGAATCAGCACCCACCTGTGCCAACATACTAGCATGCTTTCTGCATGTGTAGTATAAAAACTGATATACAGGTGAGGTTTAATTTGAATGATATATTTAGAAATCTGGGACAGCAGGTGGACAGCAAAAATGTGATACGATGAATATATCATCTCTGGTGATAATTCCAGAGGCAAACTAACTGCAAAAGGTACCACAATGCCTGTCTAAAGAGCCAGAAAAATGTGGTTATTATCAGTCGAAAGGGAATAACTATGTATCAGTTGCCAAAAGACTGCCAAAAGTGTCAAAGCCCGTGCTGAGGAATACCTCCTTGGGATTTACCCTGGCCACAGGTGTTGTAAATGCTGTCTTGCACCCTGCTGATGTGTTAGTTGGTCAGATCATACTTTATACTTTCTACTGTTGCTGTGCTGGATTGTGTGTTGCAAATATAGAAAGCCACAGAAGAAAAAAAAAAAAGATAAAGGACAGGGAACTCTATGTATAGAGAGCATCCCCTCGACAGAGTGCCACTGTAAGGCAAGACATGAGTCATAGTAAACTCGGACCGTGATCAGAAAACCCCTGCAAAAACAATGAGGTTGGAGTCCTTGCAGTGGTTGTAGCAGATGTTACAGTGCAAACCGTCAGTAACTGGGCCAGTGGACTGAAGTACAGCCATGTGGGAGGGTGCAAAAACAGAACATGTACACATTGCACAGCTGCAGCGTTTGTTGTAAGCAGCATGGTACCTTCCAGCTGATATCTAATATACCTGCCCTCTGACTCTCCAGATGGCATCGTCTTCTGGAGGGGAGGTGGAATCTCCATGGCTGCTCTACTTTTTCTTTGTTTCAGAACAATTTTATATAATCCAGGAATGTGACTGGTTTGTTGTTTCTTTAATGTTCTTTTGTGCTTCACTCTGAGTCAATAAAGTTGATATTTCATGGACTGTACATTAATCATTGGTATAAGCATAGGGAATTTGAAAGTCACAGTAATTCTGCGGTTCAAAATATTGGACAAATGTGGGGGGGGGAAAAAAAAAAAAAACCTGCTCTCAATTAATAGAAGTGTCCACTGCCTCCTCAACACAGTTTTCCCCAACTTGCTTCTACTTCATCCTGTTCCTCCACTAGGCAATATGCTAGCAATGCTGCACAAAAAGATCTTATAAAGAGATTGGAGAAAAGGAAAAAGGTGGATCTTGCATTCTGCTAACAACAAGAAGTGCTGCTTTCAGTATACAGAACAAAAGGGTTATTCATATATGCCTTAGAGTCTGTGGTTTGTGCGGATAGGTGAAGATTTTTGCTGTCATCTTCTCTGTCACTTGGCGAGTGCTCAGGAGTTGTTTTTTTTGTTTTGTTTTGTTTTTATTTCTTTGCTTATTTAATCCAAGAGTATATTGGAAGTAAGATTTTTTCAAGGTGTATCAGGATGGGCTTTTATGGGGATAAAGTTAAACCAGCCCTGGATTGGATGGTCATGCAAATCTAACCACTAGGCACAACTTGTCTCCTCTCATTCTGAAGGCTGCTTCTGACAGCAGCTGTATATTTTAATTGCCCCATGTTTGAAGAATTGCGGTATCAGGATAGGTACAGTTAGTTAACAAAAAAAAGCAGAGTACAGGACATACATAAGGAATATGGAGTGGATGGACGGCTCTGTGCTATTGCTGCCTTTCCTTGGTACCCTAGCTGGTGGTGTCAGGCGCCTCTGCCAAGATCAACCCAAATCCACCAACTGGTGTCTTTCAAAGTAGTGTCAAGAAAACTATATGACTGTCTCATCTGTATTTCAGTATGTAATATACCCAGAATTCATTTCTTTTCTCCTTTGATATTATAGCTCATTTCCTATTTTAGCAAATGTTGTATGTATGCCCTCCTGATTTTCAGTTGCTGTGGCAGGTTTTGTATATTTTTGTAAAGTAAAGAACATGTGAGGATAGATCCGGCTGACTATCTAGGTGGTTAGGTGCAATTTTGGGATCATATAGAAAATGTAAGTGGAAAGGGACCACAAGAACATCCAGATCTCTTCTTTATTTCACAGAGGGTCGTAGGATAAATCCAAAATGTTGCACTGATTGTAGGACAATTTTTACAGGGGACCGACAGTACACAAGATTAGAACTTGGTACGAAAAGAGAGCAGGAAAATGAGCACTGTTTGTGGTACTGAAAATAAATGGCTATTTTGTTGTATGAATAATTTTCCTAGACAAGGATATATGCATATAAATGAATGATGAGTGTATTTTCTCATTCCAAAACAATATTTAGATGGATATAGTAGGCTGTCACTTTATTTATATATACATATGTATTTTTTTCTTTCATATACATATATATATATATAAATACTAGGACATTTGAGCATACCGTGTATGGTTCTACATAACAAAGCACCCTTGGCAGATACACTTATATGATGTCCAGTTGGATGAACTTTTTTCCCTCTAGTTTTTGAATATCTGGAAAGATGAGGAAAAAAACATCTGGCATTTTCAGATATTAACAGTTACTAGCTGAATAAATCATCAGTAACCATCACTGTGATGGGCAAAAAGATACAAATTGTCTACTGAGATTTGTGCACAGGATTTGAAAGGCACTGGCTTACAGTACTATGACTTATTATTAAGTCATGGTAGGAGCTTTAACACAAACCGCAAAATATTTTCATGATGAGTACACAATAACAGATTATTGTGTACGGAGCTATTTGCATAAGGAGTGGGTTTGTCAGCCTGGCTAAGTCAAGAGAAATTTATACTTAAAGACGGAAAATAATATTATTTTCTGCTTCTTTATTAGGGTAGGCAGCACAATATATGTGCTTTACAGAGTTCCCCATAAAATACCGTTTGGCTTGTTGAGCACTGTCAAACTCTTTGTTTGGTACTCTGTGCCTCCTAGAAAACATTGTATCAGCTCTATCTTTCTGCTAAAGTTCCGTGTGTTTATTCCTACTGCTGTTCCTAGTTTAAGTTTAGCATTATTGATTGCAACCACTGTGGCTTTTTCTTAACCATATAGAATGCTTATAGAAATAAAAGAATGGAATATAAATGGATGTAAAAAAAAAAAAATCCGGGTGCCATGATGAGAGGAAAAAAAAAACCCAAAAAACACACAGAAATACCACAACAGCTGTCAGAAATGTTCTTATAGTGCACCAGTTAGGTAACCCATCCTACATAATTTAAATACTGGACCCAAGAGTAGGAAACTGTGAAAAATCACATCTCGGTTTCTAGGGAAGGACAACATAAATAAAAAAGTAACTTGCTAAGAAAGAAATCTGAGCAAAGCCAGTTCATCATACTGCTTTCCCACAATGGATTTCAATGAGAACTGGTGGAGGGACATTCAAGAATTCTTTATTTAAAAAAAAATAGTAAAAAATATGCATACTTAAATAGTTATGTACTTACATGTATATAGGATAATGGATATACAGCCATGTGCATATGAATGTCTATGCAAAATTTATTAATCTCTCATCAGAGTTTTTAGTGCAATGGAGAACTTTTTTCTGAAGGATATGGTTATAATGGTGTTTTCTGTTCCCATTGTTTTCCTCCCATTCTCTTTTAACACACTTAACTTTTCCTATCTCACTGACTGAATGAAGGGAGATGAAATATTTGGGTCTTCAATACAATTCTATTAAAAATGTAGCCTAATTCCTGCTGTTTTTTTGTGGATCCCCTGATCCCCAAGTCAACTTAATCATCATTTTATACTGCTCTAATGTATTACCATATTTAAAATATTAATTACACAACAGCACAACCAAAATGTTAAGTCATAAGTTTTCTGCTTCTAAGTCAAGAATATGGAAAATAAGTTGATACAAATAGCTTATATATATATGTATATAAAATGCAAACTTTTAGGACATTAACTAACAATGCAGTGGAGAAAAAAATAAGGCTGGGAATAAAAGTTTTAGCAATACATTTAAAAAAGAAACAAGAAATATAGATAAACATTAAATATACATTTTTTGCTGTTTTAAGAGAAGGGGAGGTGCATGAGGTGTTCATCAAATTGAAATTTTCTATTCATTTGGATTGTCTGTTGTTTATCATCATTGCTCAGTTTAATGAAGGAAAACACCTTAATTTTAACACAGTTGGATCCCATCCCTTGAGTTTCACTCTAATTACTTTTTGTGTAGAAGCCAGTCAGGAGACATAAATGGTCTCATAGAGATACTACTGAAAGCAGCCAGATGGTGACATCTGCTCCAAATTGATACTAGAATTTCAGCACTGAAGCTGTTTTTAAATAATGCATATACTCCATTTGATATGCAAGATGTAAATTCAATTAGAACACTTTTATTAAGAAACCTAAGATCAGAAATTCAAAAATTAAAGTTAGATGATAATTTAGGTATAAACAGTATAGGAATAGGATAGTCTTGTTACTAATCTTTGGATGTAGTTAGCATCTAGTTTGTAGTGACAAATTATGCTCATCTAGTTTGCAGTGACAAGATGTTAAATGAGGAATTTCATACTTATTATACAAGTTGCTTAATGTTCTTGCTGTTCAGATTCCTCTGGAATGGGCAGCTGAGCCTTTGGAAACACCTTCATTCAAATAGTGGATCCAAGCTACAGAGTAAGAAACAGGCATGGAGCCTGGTCACTTGGCCAGTTTGCCCTCCTGTCTCAGATAGTCCTGTTTTTGAACAGAAGAAACTTGAAACTTGAAAGGAAGAAGAAAAGAACAGGAATTTGAAAGTCCCTGTTCAAGTAATTTTGAGTTGAGAAAAAAATTGCACCACTCAAGATCTTAGAGCAGTAGTGCTTTGTGCTGCTGCTGCTTTTTCTTTCTTTTTCTTCTTGTGGTGAATATTTTCTCAGCCCACTTAGGTTGCATTTCCCATTTCGTATCTGAGTGCCTCTTGGCCAGTCTTCACACCACACCTGCAGTGAATATGGATGACACCAAAAGCTAGATGATCTCTGAGGTTTGCACCGAAGTACAATGGAAGATGGAAATGGAAAAGAATGAGCTTGACCTTTAATTCCCTCAGGTCTGAGTTGAGACTATTAAATGAACTTTATTTTCACATTTTATGGAGTTTTGCTTCGATGATAAATTGCTCCCTAATCTAACCCCTGTACTGCTGAAAAAAAATAACTTTATCTTTTTTTATTTCCCCCTACTAGCAAAAACAATATAATTGTTTAGAAACAACCCTTCTAAAATCTCTTATTGATTCATTGTTTAAAAGGTGCCCAGATGGATAATAGCCCAATAAATTGTTTACAGCTACACTGAAGAAATTCAGGAAAAAGATAGAATAAATAAATAAATAAATAAATAGATTTTACCTTCGAAGTTAAGAGGTGTACATCCATTTGTTTCAAAGGACATTATGCAAAATACGTAATGCATTTTGAATTACACTAAATTGTGAGATTTAAACCAGGTCATTTATCATTAGTTGAAATGTAGCTGTTTACAAAGCTGTGTCATACATGTAGGTGAAAATTGACCATTTTTAGCATTTGTTTGGTTAGAAACTACTAACTTCTCCAAGGAAGAAGGGAAAGAGAATGGGAAATTAGTTTTTCGGGAAGTCTATTCATCGGTCCTCAGTGTTATCTTGTCAGGCCCTGCTAAATCTGAACCATACACTGGTCTTTGCTTTCTAAACATGCTAATCAGAAGCTCTTTGGAAAAGATTAAAAGAATATAATAGTGTAACTATCTCTATAATTACTGTGTACTCTATAAATCAGTACTGTCTCAAGCACAGTGTGCATCTATTGGAAACACACATGGATTGCATGAGAGAAGAATGATCTTGGAAAGAAATAATCCTGTTCAGTTGGAATTTTGTACACAGAATAAAGTTTTCGCTTATTCCGTTTCTGCAACAGAGTGATGCAAGTAGAGAAGCCATCTGATAACACTTGTATTTGTGGCAAAAGCTATTGCAGTTTTCACCCATTCCTCCCATTTCAATCATACACTGCTTTTTCCAGTAAATGAAAAAAATGTTACTTGCTCCCTATAAGTACAAGAGGGAGACTGTTTTTTTCTTGAAAAGAAATACTTGCTCCTAGTGTGTTTTCAGAAGTTTCTAATATATTTGAATAAGAAAATAGATAAATCAAGGAATGCATTTTCACATTTGGAAGGCTTCAATCCTACAGATGTCAAAAAAAACCACACCAATTTCTGTAGTTTTACCTTAATTATGAAATGCCTTGAGGCACTAGCTGTGCCTCTTTAGTCTTACAGCCATTGCTGCTAGGCTGTGGATCTCTTAAGAAAAGACTATGGAGAATTGTTAATAATAACACACAGCTGATTAGTGATGAATTTCCAAGAAGGTTTTCTGAATGTTGAAAGCAAAAAGGTTCAAACACATCATTTACCTTGGCTTTTTTCCCTCCCTTTAGACACCATTTTTAAAACTTGCGGGTCTTTTTATTAAATCAGTTCTGTGATATTTTGCAAAGCTTTCAATGGACCTTCCACTAAATACAGAGGGGACATAATAAGTTCTGAGGAAAAAATAACATTACATTAATATTCATCATCAATATTCCTCATCAGGTTCGTATTTTTCTGCTCAGATCACTCACAGTGGAAGAAGTAAATTAACTAAGAGGAAAATAGTGAAGAAGGGGCAGGAAGGAAGATTTTTCCTTGTGCAATTTATTTGCAGGGTGCAAACAACAGGTGAGTGAATGAAATGGTATCTATCTCTGCTGACAACGCACTGGCTCTGTCAGGACTGCAACACAGTCAAGCACAAATACACCTTATTCTCAGTCTGACCCATGTCTGCTCTTCCCCCGACTCTGTCCTTAAAGCAAGTCAGGAAAAAACAGTGGAGCAAAAATAAAGAAAAAATAAAAAGAAAGAATGCAAAAAGTGTCAGAAAAAAAAAAGAAAGTAAAAATAATAGTTGTGGTCTGATTACTTGGGCAGAAAGCGTGTTACTTTCTGCTGGTTTTGCCATGTTTACATATTTCAGACCTTCTCTAGTTAGACTATAAAAGAAAAGTATCAACCTTGAACATAGAGGTAAATGAAGTACTTTGTCTTCCTGATCAACAGCAAAGGTTATGTTCCTGTTGTTGAGCTTTGGGTCACTTCAGGTTACTAAAATATACCCCAAATGATACCAAATGATCTGTGCAACCCAGGCACTTTATTTCTGACTTAGGAGGACAGTGACACAGTTTCAGGCAAGGAGGATCATATCTGTGGAAAATGCTAGGAATTAAATTATTTGTTGTTTGTTTGATATCTTTAATCCTCATTCCAGTTTCATAAGCTGCTGAATATAACAAATCAATGTTAATGTCTTGTTATAGAATTGATATCTTCCATTAACATATATAACACAATAAATCTCTGAAAAGGTCCTTTATCTGTTCTGACACATTTCTTTCCTTTAATGTATAGCCTTGCCAGAGGAGGACAGAAGAAATATAATCCTTTAAAGAAGATGATGTTCATATTAGTCATGTAAACTAGCAATGCTAATGTTGCTGACAGGATCCTTAAATCACAGTATCATTTTGCTCTTTTCAAGACCATATTTTCAAGCTGAGGTAGTCATTGCTGAGATGAGCAATAATCACTACTGATACATTGGGAGGAAATTAGTATTTGAAGTAATGAATATGAAAAACTGACATGTGAAATGAGAACCTGAGTCCTTTGTTATCTTGATGGTGTGCAGAATGCAGTAGGGCTCCTCAAAGCAATAAATAAAATCATGGGGTCAGAATCTGGGCAGGAGAAGGTGCTAAGGGTAGAGCTGCGTGCTGCAAGAGAGAGCTCCGGGTGATTCGGAGACTGCAATCTTGCGTGATTGTTTCACTTAGTTGTGCTCTGGGAGCCTGCAGCAGGTGTATAGTGAGGCAGTGGTGAAGAACCACAGGGATCACGTCCCCCTAATGGAGAGATTTATTTAATCTCTAAAGATGTTCTACTTGTTTCAGGACAGTTTCTTCCTAAAATCCTTTCTCTGATCCCCCATGTTCTGTTGCACCCATCTGCTTCCTGACCCAGTGTTGGAGAGTACTCATGCACACACAGGAACTATCACGAAAATGAGATCCAGCCCCACGTTAATCCATTAAAGATTTTGTAGCACTTTTGAAAATGGTCGGGTGGTTTGTTGAAGCAATCTGAGTGAATGCCAGCTGCAACTGCAGTCTTCCTTCCTAATGCCTCCAAATTTTAAGGAACAAGGAAGGAAGGAATAGAAATACCATTCGAGAGGTTTAATTTTGAGCACGGGAAGGAGAAAAATAGCACTAATTTTCAGAACAGAAATAGAGACAGGATAAACCTTTCTGTTTATTTACTTTAGAGAGATCAATGCTATATACAGTTTAATATAAATTGCCTAGAAATCTAAGTTTCAGCATGGCTGATAGATTTTGACCCTCACATGGAGTGAGAATTTCACCGTTAAATACCCAGTCTTAGAGTAAGCTTTGCTTGCTCATTCATAGGCCCAGACAGCTTTTGAAGATAGCATTTTTTTTTTAAGTGCCGAGGTCAGCAAAACAGTGCTGTCATCTGCACAGAAGGAAGCTCCCTGAAAGAGAGGGAAAACATTAAGAAGGACCTGCATATATGCGTGCGCATGCCTCTTCCAGCCATAGTAAAATATGCACCTCTTGCTTTAATAAATAGATTAGGACCCTTTAAATCAAGGAAGACTGAAGATTCCCAAAGCTAATTTTTCAGTTCCAGGCAGGTTTAAGCATCTATCACTGATGCTGTTACAGTGAGGCGGGTCTGTGGTGTGGCAATCCTTGCTGAGGTTCATGACTTGCACTGTTGCATTCCCTCATTTGATCAGCATTCCCATGTTTGATGGAGGATGCACTGGGGTCTGTTTCTCTCCTGCCCTTTAAGCCATGGTATTAGAACAGAATTTTGGAGGCTAAAGCACAGGCTACTTCCAATAGTTTCACTTACTTCTTCATTTTCTGCTGCTAACCAAAGCGCTTTTCAAAAATAGGTGGTCCCAGGTTTTTGAAAGTCTTCCTTTTTACTGAGAGAGATGGCTTTAGTTGTCTTTGCTTGACATACTTACTCCTGCAAGACCTTTGGCAAAGCTCAATTAGGAGTTTGATCTTCTGAAACTGTCAGCTTCAAAGGAGACCTGACTGCAGCCCAAGTGTCAAGAAACAGATTTTTCTCTAGCTATAATTTGATAGCTATAACTAAAAGACCATATTTACCATTCTGATCACCATTTCCTTATGTTAAGTGGCTTTTTTATTCTTGTCTTGTCACAATTGCAGAGTTTTCTTCTTGTGTGGTCCATGTTGCAATGAATTCAAGAATTGGTTGAGTCTTCAAAACTATTGCTGTATAAATGGATGCATGCCATGACCCTCATCTAATTGTTGATATCCACTAAACTTAACTTGCTTGATAAGGAATAATAGCTGTATCTGTAATATATGATTATTTCTGAGAGAGGTGATTTCAGAAAACCATTTTGGAGAGAGTTAAATGAAATGCAGGACTAAACAAAAATTTAAAAAGCTTTTTTTTTTTTTCTTTTGAAGAGGGGGATGATAAGAATTTTAAGAAACTCATGTGACCATTCAGAAGCGTCAGTTGGACTGCAGAGTTTGAAGATCTGAATAGGTAGAAAGCTAGAAACGGCAAGTGAAAATTGCAAAAGTAGTCCAAAATTTGGAGCCTCAGTAAGCAGTCAAAATGTTAGGAAGGACTTCAGAATGAAGGCCAAAGGTGAAAAAAAACATAAAATGAATCGAGAAAAGAATGAAACCTCGTAGAGAGGAGCAATTTTGGTGACAGAGAAGATTGGATAATCTTGAGGTACTTTTGCAAAGGAAAGTTAAACAAATATAGAAAGATTCTTTTTACATTAAATTAAAACCAAGAAAAGTAGAAAAGGTCACCGTGCCTTGAAGTTCCTATCAAGAAAGTGTTAAGACTCAGAGCTGAATTAATGCTTTGCTTCAATAAGGTCAGTTATGCTGAAAGGAGGTGCAAAAAAGGTGACAACTAAAAGAACACTTAAATGGAAAAGGGAATGTATATATCCAGGATGAAAGTAAAACTCAGTGTAATTAGTGTGCTTACATTAGGACACCATAAACTACTTCTCAGAGAGACAAATAACTGGCACAGGAAACTGCATGTATGATAATGAATTTAAATCTTAAAAAATGGTATAAATGAGAGAGTGATCCCAGATTGAAGAATGAAAAGGAAATATGTATATATATGTATATGGTATGTATACATGTATAAATATCTCAGTAGTATATAAAGCTTTAAAGTAATATTTGAAATAATTACGGGCTTGAGGTAAATGAACTAGAATACGACTTAAGTTTACATAAATAGATCCAGAATAAACTGATCTATTACTTTGATAAAATAATCAGTATTCTGGACCTAATCTTATGGACCGTCTAACAGTATTTCAGTGTTATGTGGGGAATTTCTAGCAAAAGAATTTAGGAGTTAATATAAATATATTGACGCCAGGAAAAAAGTGATTAAGTGGACTCCATTGATAGGAGAAGTGCTGGCCCTCCTTCCCTCTCTCCTTCCTTTTTTTCCTCCCTCTTTTTTTTTCTTTTTTTTTCTCCATCTTTTTTTCTCCATCTTTTTTTTCTCCCTCTTTTTTCTCCATTTTTTTCTTTTTTTCTCCCTCCTTTTTTCTTTTTTTTCTCCCTCTTTTTTATTTTTTAGTTAAATATTTAAAGTTACGGCAATGACAGACCAAAAGGTAGGGATGTGTTAACAAAATTTGCAGATGACTCAAGCCAGGAAACATTGTCAACACAAAGATAGAATTGGAATATGATATGGAGACAGGATTGCGACCTTCAGAAATGAAGTAATAAAAATGGGAAAGAAGCAATAATAGAAGGTGCAGAGACATGCACTTAGAGACTAATGAGAAGAACATCTGTTGTGCAGAGGACTTTACAAGGTAGAAATGGAGGTGAGAGGGAGGTAGAAGACCTGGTATTCAATCTTTGAACGTTTCTGAGTTACTGCTGTGGTTTGGTCATGGAAAGGTTGAGTACAATATTAGGTATATTGGAGAGGCGTTTCTGTAGAGAGAGCAAAGTTTTAATGCCGCTGTGCAAAGCCCTGATCAGACCTCTGGAAGACTGTTTAAAATTCTAGTCACCTCCCTTCAAGAGAGATCAGTTTTAAGCGAGAACTGATGAAGAAAATGTCTACTGGAATAAAAAGGGAATGGAAAGCCCATCTCTTGAGAAACGCTAAAAGAGCTTGGCTTGTTTAGCATAGAAAAACAAAGACTGAAAGTGGCTGGGATTTATTTCTGTACACTGAGGCAGGAGTAAACACTAGAAGCAACTTCTGGAGCTTGAAGAACAGTGTTGACATAAGAGTAAATATAGGTAAGCATGCCATGAGCAAACCCCATTTGCGAATCTAAAGACTCCTCAGAGGCATGAGAGGGTGCAGAAATGTTTGGGAGTCTGGCAAATCACTTCACAAAATGATATGAGGTACTCAGTGCAGTGGTTGGACTTAAGATTCCATGATCTGATTGCCTGTATTTGCACAGGAGTATAGTTGGTGACCCAAGAAGTCTTTTATTCCTGTGTTCCTCATTACCCAAGTGTTTTAAATTGGTGTGAAGCCCCTTGAGCTTTTCTGTGCTAATTAACTGAGCTCCAACACTACTCGTCCTTCAGGAAATCAGCACTGCATTTTAGGCAATTAAGTTTAGCACATCTCTCTGTGGTGGCTATTGGCATCTGGGAGTCTTTCCTGGTAATGTTTCCCTCTTTCTCCATCTTTTCTCAATACATGTCTGAAGAAGAATTGAAAAGTATATTTAGTGGCTGGCCTCTTTCTGTGTTACAGCATAAAACTAATAATAATCCTGCACTTCCAGTAATGCAGGCGACATGGTAACAATATTAGGCCACAAGGTTTCACTGTGTATATAGTATAGTTACTATTGGTGTCATATTGGTTATGGACACCACAAATCAAATTTTTCTGATGATTTGCTTCACATTTTTTTAACTGTGTTACTGATCTATTTTTATTATAATTTTACTTTCCAAGAAAAACATTTTAAAATAGTGTTATTATTTTTAAAAATACCAAATTTCCTTGGAAAGACAAGCTGGTCACGGTCGTCTGTAATATTCAAAAGGGAGGAAACAGTCAAAGGAAGAGAAACAGGTTGCATTTGTGCTTCTGTTAGGAATCTTGCTATATACTGGCGTCAGATCCAATGCATTGGCTTTCACAGTCAGAGAAAATTGGTCAGGGAATACTGCAACTCTCTCCTGCTAAGGATGATAGGAGTTTATGGGTCCTAGATTTTGTAGTCCAGTGCTGACACTGTGCTTTTATCCTAGTGTTAGAAACTGGAGACATAGCAAATATTTATTTCATCAGTGTGTGGTCTGGGACATGTTTCTCACCATCTCAAGCATCATCAAAGGAGATGGCAGGGCTGAGATGGTGGGTCCTGCTGTGGACACTGCTTACTGATCCAGGAAATACGATTTCATTTTGAGTGCCAGTGATTCTTTGACTTCTGGCCTGAGTAGGGGTTCATCCCTCTAGTGCCGTTCATTTGGGGCATTAAAGCACCCTCTTTTGCTTCAGATTAGCTCCAAGAGTAGTTGTGGAAATCTGAGTAATTACGTGTGTCACTATGGAGCAAATGGCAAACCTCAGTGAGCTCCCAGGCTGTGTATGTGCTTCGCTGCACAACACGAGGGAAGTGGTGGAGTCACCGTCCCTGGCAGCATTCAAGAAACGTGTAGATGAGGCACTGAGGGACATGGTGTAGCAGGCATGGTAGTGATGGGTTTACAGTTGGACTGGATGACCTGGAAGGTGATTTCCAACCATAATGATTCTATGACTGCAGCAGCGAGCCCAGTACGCCCGCAGAAAGCGGTGCCCACGGGGAAGCACAACATGGTGCACATGCCTCTGCTCTGCCGGCATGAGGAGGAGCATCAGCCGAAGCAGCCTGCTGCAGGGGTGCAAAAAGCAGAATAAAGTTAGAAGCAAACTTCTCAGGCAAAAAAAAAAAAAAAAAAAAAACAACCAACCAAACAAAAAGCTTTCCAGAATATTCCTGATTCAGTTGTTAGAGTGAAAATGCACACATTAAGAACATGATGTTTCTTTCAAACGCCCAGCTCAATAAAAGCAGAGAGATGGGCAAAACAATGTGACTGCAGTTTTAAAAAGCACTGCTTTTAAAACTCGAAAGAATTACAAGAAGACTGGTTGGGAAGGACATGCTGACAGCTGTAAGTGGCCAGATCTTGCTGGCTTTACTACTTTTAATAGTGCTATTAAAATCAGTGGAACTGATTGTGTGAGTGCATAATCAAGATTTGGCCCTGCTTTATAAACATCCATCCTACGAAGATTAATGTAATACCAACTAGCCCATGATATGTTAGAGGCTTAGTAAAATTAACTGCATTTGGAAGGCTGTTACTTTAAAATGTAAAACAAATGGCTCAAATGTAACTTGAAGTGTGGGGGGAAGAGAGGAAATCAATAAACCAGCAAACTGTAAATGATGTGGAAATAACTTCTTTATGTTTTCCTGTTTTTGTAGCTTATACTTAGCACCAGTACATAAACTTAATAGCTTTGTGCGAGGGAGGAAAAGTAAATCCAAATCTACAGAGTGCCATGATGAGCTAGCTCTTCCTCCATGAGTTTCCTTTCTCCTTTGAAAGGACATATGTGTGTGTGTGCGCTTTAATGAACTTTTACGTGGGAGCTGGCTAACAAGATTACACTGTTGTTGTTTTCTACATTATGTGTATGGGACTTGTTTCTCATTTCATTATCACCAATTTTGCAGCAGCGGAATTGCTAATTCTGATGAATTTTCATACAGTGTGTCTATTTGTAGGAAAGAGATTTTTAAAAACCTACAGAAGGTTGTTCAAATATGTCAGGGAGATTATTTAGGTTATTTTAAGAACGTTACGTTGCCTTTAATGTATATGTTTTAGAAGATCCTTTAAGCAGTAACTCTGTAATATTCATAATACTGTAGTATTATGAGTAGAAAAGTTCAGGTTTATCTTAAAGACTTTAAACAGCTAAGGATATATATTTTATCATGAATATATATGTATATTGTGTTGACTAGCTATGCAATGAAATGCCATGGGGAGGAAAAGGGGCTTAAGAGAATTTCAGCGAACCTGCTAGGTATGCGGCTGCTGACTGATACGTTGCTATGAACAGTTTTGTGTTATGCCCAGGAAGACTGACGTCTTTCTAATATTTTCAGCATAAAACAAGATGATGGAGAAACTGGCCAGCAAATTAATTGCATATCACAGTGCAGATATGGATGTCTCCTTTCTTTTATCCAGTGTTTTCTTAATCTTGATCTTTATCTCTATACAAAAGACTTCTTATGGATGGCATACATGCACACAAATTGCATGTGAGGAAGAAGCCAAGAGGAAGGAAAAGATTTGAGCTGGGGGCAGAAAGTTCAGAGGAAGAACAAATCCAGCAGTCAGGTTCCTCAATTGTACACTGAGGTGAACTGATCTAGAGCTCTCCTAGCTCCAAGGTAGGAGCAAATATGTCTTGAGTCCTGAGGCTAGACTAACTAGAAAGACTTGGGGAGATGACATGTAAGACAAGAGAAGGCTAATGAAAGGGAATGGAGTGATGCAGAAAAGTTGCTGAGGAGAAGCAGAACTGGCAACCTCATTTATTCAACTAGAATAAACAGCAACCAGGAGCATTACTCTCAATAGGAATAAAAGATGTGTGTAATATTACAGTGTAGGTAAGGTACGGTAGTCCCAGAGGTGAATTTGGTTGAGGCTGGCCACCTTGATTCTAATTGCGGGGTTTGCACCACAGTTGTGTTTGCACCACACCTATAGTGAAGATCTTTGCAAAATATTGCTAAGAATATTATGGAAAACCTCTAGACTGAGGCTTTGATGAGATCTGAAAAGGTCAAAACCTGGCACAAAAAAGATTAGGTCGTCAGGAACCTGTAGACAGACTGTGCATCTGTGTTCTGAAACAGCCTAATAGGGACCTGTGAGGAAAGTAACAGGATGAAAAATATGTCAGAATAGTGTGCTTTAGTGAGCTAATTAACTAGTCATGATTGAAATTTTATTCTTAAAAGGAACAGGTTGGAGACTTGTTTTAAGCCTAAAAATGTGCCAAGTATAGATCTGAAGTAGGAATTTTTCAAGTAAATTTAGCTTATTTAAATAAACACAAAGCATCTGATAGCAGATCAAAGTATTTTAATGTTTATTCAGTTTTATGGTTATTTTTTATTTTTCAGCACATGTCAGTTCCATAGAAAGAGCAGAGGGAACAGTTTGAGACCAGATCAGAAGAGGATCTCAGTTGGTAGCTGACTGAAATTAGTGAAGCCAGATCTGCTGGCACCATCTGAGGATCTGGCCCACAGGATTTATTTTTTGTACTGCACAAGTTATTGGTTACTGGTACTTCCCTTTCCTTTCCTCTCTTTATTTTTTTTTTCCTTCCTTTTTTTAAAGAAGTCTGCAAGTGCTGCTGATATAAATATTCACATATATGAATTACAAATCTGTGAAAGTCTGGATTTCAAATTATAAGCAGGAGAACTTAGTTACATAAACAGTTATGATAACCTAAATCAAAGAGGAATGGAAATACAAGGAAAGAAAGAGTATATATGAGCACATATTTTTGCTGAACTTTGTCCCTGCAGAGGAGGAAAAAATAGCAAATAAATAAATAAAAAGGAACTTAGAGATGACAGCATTGCTAGAAATACTGGGTGTAATGGAAAAACAAGTGTTTTCGCAAGTGGATTTTGAGTTTGCAGGACACATGTTAAGCTGTGAAGTAATTGCAGTCTATGGAGTATGCATAGCTCTGAAAATTTTATGGTTGAAGTCCTGACCCTATGGAAGTTAGTGGGAATTTTGCCACAGCTTAATTGGGGTTGACATTTTACAGTGTGCTTCATCACTAACAATTCAGGGATCTGATCCATGAGTGAGTGCACCAGCTGGGGTTTTTTCATCGTTTTTACTGATCTTTGGATCAGATCAATGCTGTGGGTGCACCACTGTTCTTTCTGAGGTCTAATTTCACACGTAACTGTCAGAGCTACCAGGAAAGCCTTAGGCAAGGTTGAGAAAGAACATCTAAGTCTGGATACAGACCTTGAGATGTGAGCAGTATACCAATTCCAAAAATCACCACAATGATTTTTCTTGAACTTAGAATTTGAATAAATGTACTCCTTTACTGCTAACCTTTAACAGACAGGCTGCCCTTAGAAAAAGTAACACTCATTTCTCTGCTTAGAGCCTCCTCAACAACTTCTGTATGAATTGTATCCTGTTAGGCTGAGTATACAGTAAATGTCCTTTCCTTTCACGTAGTGACCCCATGTTATCTTCATACAGGCTTCAGTTTTGTAGGAGTCAGTGAGCTAAGCTCAGCCATTTATGAAAACATATTTAACAGGAGTTACAGGAATAATCACTTGACTTCAAAGGACTCTTCACCTGTAAACAGTTACACAGAGCTCAGACATTTGGTAAGATTAGGGCAAGAGTGCTCATTAACTCTCAAGCCCAGTGCTGTACTATAAATTTGACTAGCTGGAGAGTATCGCTAGTAAAGCTGAGTCTTGAAATGTAAAAACTGCAGCAATCTGCTGCTTTTTAGAACCAGAAAGCAAACTCTCCTACTAGCCACACACACACACACACACACACACACACACACAAAAAGCAGCTAGTACTGCATACCCAGTCATTGTCACTGTCCTACTGCACTGTCAACATCTGCATTTTTCTTCTGTCTTCAAACAGATAAAAGACACCAAAATATACTTCTCAGTTTTGTGTTTCAAAATGATGTAAAATTCATTAACTCTTGTTCTTTCTAATGGAGTCTTTAATGCAATCACCTTAGAATATTTAGAATCAAAACATAATCATGCTGTGTCCTCTAAAAAGATTAGCTCACAAAGATAACATCCAAAAACATCTTTTAGTTGCTGTCAGGGAAAAAATTAATTTAGTTTAATTTCTGGTGCCTGCGAATGCTGCCCATCTCTCTGTAATTGTATAGCATTATCACTATTCACTATTCTGTCTATTCTTGCATAGAGAATTGAAACATCATTTGAGTTTCCTCTGAGGATGGATTAACAAGATCTGCTGTGACATGACTTGATTAATTAATGAGACTGGAGTATTCTTTGGTCCTTATGTGCTGTTCTTGAACTTCTTAGATGGGAAAATTCTAACCTTCAATATTTTAGAAGCCAACTGGGTAAAGCAAAGCTCTTGTATGACCTTCACTAATAATGAAACTGAAAATCCATTATAGAATGTACCTGGATAGTTGTATATGTATTCAAGGTGATTTATTTTTTTTTCATATTTAAAGAATGAAAGTGCACATGAAGTACAGTATACTGGAAAAATTACTTTGCAGACTGTTTAAAATATAATTGCATACCTCAATACTTTTATTTCAGCAGAAGCTTCTTCAGAGGGAAGTAGCTTTGTGAGTACAGCATCCTAGAAAGTCTGTCTTGCCCTGTGTACACAGCCTTAATGAAGCCTGCAGAAGGTTCCCAAAGGGCAAACAAGATGACAGCTAGCATCCATACAACGTTAATTGGAACTGTTTTAGAAACTAGTTGTCCACAGTGGAGTATCATGCGGCTTTTGGAAACGTGGAGAGCCATGTCTGTGGTGAGATTTACATATTGCAGCCAGGTCTCACCAAGACGCTGGGACTTGTCTAAGACCAACCAAATTCATTCCGTAATACGGATGGCACCCTAACACTGGAAATGTTCAGATCCGAGCAGCAAAATGGGTTCCTCCCAACAAAAGAAAATGTCTGTATCTGAAACAATTCCTACGAGCAAGATTTTTCTTGCAGCACTGTATATTGAGTACTGTAAAACTAACTTACCTCAGAACTGCAGGAATTATGTCAAAAATCTGAATCACTAATAGCATGAGGATCTGTCATTGTTTTTCCTTTCCATGGGAGCAAAGAATTCTTGCTACATAGAGGGGAGGCACTAAGAACTGAGAGTTTTAACAGCAAGAAAGATCTGACTTGCAACCAAGTAGAAGCAGACTAGTTAATCATTCACTGACCATGGCTGAAAGTCCTACTGTGAAAGACTTTCTGGAGGCTAAGTTGTAGACAGAGCCCCTTTCTCACTTTTTTACAGCGATAGCAGAGGAACATTTTTAATAGAAATGATGTTGGACTTTAAGTTCTGCTTTGTTCAGTGAAAAAGAGGTGGCAAGTTCAGTCTTGGCTATGTTTTCAGCATAGTTTGCTTGATGTTGTGCGTTCTGTCTAAGCTTTCCAGATTGGGCACTCTGGAAGCGATGGTCAGGAGAACTCCTTGCTTGCAGTGTCCGAGGGGATATTTGTATTACTCGTCAGATGTCTGCAGAATTCTGGCCTGAAGCTGCATCCATACTGTTGTTACAGTAGCTCATGCCTGATCATGGATCGTTTCTGTACTGAATTTGGATCAATCCAACTATCTCACCAGGAAGGAAAGTCAAGTCTCAGAGGGTTGCAGGCATATGTTTAAGTCTCACCCTTGTAAACATTATAGAGAAAATTGATTTGTGTTGAATGGTGTATCAGACTTAAGGCTATCTTCAGGCACAACTGACAGAAGTAATAGAGATTTGGTTTTAGAGACATCTAAAATTGAAATTTGCCCCAGATTGAATTTGCATTGGAGCTTAATTGGTTTCATTGTTAAGTGGATACATTCAGGACGTGTATCTCAGGATCTATAGTTTGCATGTGGGTGCAAAGATAGCAGATAGTTATTCACCTTCTTTTCCGGCCCGTACCCCCAAAACGGAAAGAAATGCTTTGTGGCTCTAGGTTCTGTGGCCTTACGTAGTGTCTATACTCTTCTCAGTAAATTGATTCTCTGTGTGTGAGTGCAAATGTTACAAATTCCTGGTGCAGTGAAAAGCGGATTTGAAAATTAGGTTTGTTATCTAATCAAACAGGGATCAAAATGATTGTTGCTGTTCTATACAAAAAAGGCAATATCTATGAAGTGTACATTTCCTGCTCAGAGATCTTTTGAAAAAAAAAATTAATGAGATTAATATCCTGGATGTCAGCTGTTTCTGCCTTCGCAGATGTCAGGCGGTATTAGCAAAAAGAACCAGATGTAAGTTCTTTAGCTAATATCATTAGACCGCTTCCCTCCTACATGCAGGCATGAGATTCATTTTAATGAAATTAGACCTGAACACATCCAACAATACTGAGTTTAGCTAGGAAATAATTTACTGTAGGTGACAGAGAACAGCTATAAAATACAAACCTAGTGTCTAGTGATATGGGAAAAAATGAATTATTAGTCACTGACGGCCATCAGTATTACTGATGTCAGAGGGATAATGTCACTGGCAGACATAACATCAGTAGAGGAGTTAAAATTGCATGGACCTCATAATATGAGTCAAGCCTTTGTATCATTGTGGAAAATCTGAAGCTGCCTTTGCCCATCTTAGTTTTTGACTTGGAGTCTCACATTGCCATGTCCTGATCCTGATATCCCCACTTAAGTAAATAATCCTGTATTTGTGTCTTCGGGAAAGAAGAAGATGGAGTTTCCCACAGACTGGACAAATACTATTGTAGTGTTATTCAGTATTTCTCTTAAAAGCTTTCTTTTTCTCCATCAACTTGAAAGCATTTGCATGTGGATTTCTTGGATTTCTTTCCTTGTTATTTGGCTTAGATGAATTTGGGGGATATCTTCATTTAAAATGCTCAACTTTTTAAGCAGTAGAATTGGCAGAGTGGTGAAATTATAAGAAATATTTTCTTATTTTTGTATATATTTTTCATTTAAATAACAATTCCTGCCCTTTTATCTGAAACACTCTGATCCTTAGATCAAATATGCTGAGATAGAGATATTGTTGAATTTTGTCACCCCATGAAATGTACTATCTTTAAGTAAATACACAAATAAATACAGCTTCAACATACTTTAGCTTAAGTATAACATTTTAACTATAAAATTCCTCAAAACCCTCAAAGATGATTTCTGTGGTGGAAAGCAGAATTAGAAAAGAAGTGAGGCCAGGAGAAGGCAACGACAGTCACCCACCACAGTGCAGTGATCTAATTTAGCTCGCTGGGGAAGGTGAGCTCGTGTTATCATGCTTGATACTGGAGCTGCTGACATACTCACCAGTGTTCAGTTCTGCGGAGTCTGTTACTGGGATGGCGACCTTCGAGAAGAAAGAATATAGCAAGAAGCTGTAAGAAAATAGTAAGAAGCTCGGTCAAGAAGAAAGGAAGGCAGAAGCCACCATGGGTTACTCACTGAATGCAGTTCAGCCACCTTTGTGTTCCACCTATCATTAAACAAAATCTCTATGCCACAAGCAGAGTAAAAAGCCAACTGTTCAGGGGCCTTATTCAGCTTTGGGAATGTGGGATCACTTTCCAGCCCTCTGCCCCTTCACTGCATATATTGTAGATTCACTTTACAAGCTGAAATGTGCTGGCCAAGTCTCTATCCAAACACAGTTCCTATTCCACTTGCACTATAGCACCACGTTGAAGGTACATTTATGATGTAACCATACAGTGACAGCATGAAATCATGCAAAAGGAAAGGACCTTGGCAGGTTATCAGATCACTGCCCTGCTTCAAGCACAGGTCTGTTCTTGTAGACCTCTGAGCATGGAGAAACAGCAGACTCCTTGTAATCTATTCTGCTTCTTTACTGTTTAGAAGTGAAGAAACTTGCAGAACGTTTTCTTTATGTCTAATCTGATACTTCCTGCAGTCTGCCTGTTGCCAGAAGCTTTGCAAGCTAACTTGATGCTGTCCTTGCCTTACTTTAAATGCCTAACTTCACAAATTTAAAGGAATAGTTGTCATAGGACCGTAAATTTTTCTTGGAGAAGTAAGCACTGAAAGTGAATTAAATTTGCTGTTGTGGTAGTGGACAGCTCAAAGCCTTTGCGTTTTTCCATTTTTCCATACCCATTTTTCCACCTAAGGCAGTACATATGTGTTTCACGAAAAAAAAAAGGAAAAAAAACCCTGCTCTGTTCATGTAATCAGGCCCAATCAGAACTGGAGCACTTTATTGATTATTAGCAGCACAATACACAATTTAACTGGCAATCAGTGAACTACATTCAGGGTCAGTAATGGATAAACCACAATACTAGATGCTAACAAGATGCTATTAATAAACACTTACAAGTCTCTAGATATCTTTCCACATCTAATCCCCACAGGTTGTAATCACACACATGCACAGCATTAGATGTGCATCCCCACTCCAGGCAGTGTGAGTTTCACGTGCCCTGCACCCCCTGATATCCCCCTGCACCCTGTCCCTGCCTGTTGTGTCTTGCTGTCCCCGTGCTGTGGAGATGGGCTGCTCTCTGTGCTCCTGGGGGCTGCTGGCAGCCTCCTGCCAGGGAATGGCTGCTGCCGTCTCCACTATGACATCCCCCCCACGTTAAAATTTCCATGCTTCTTGTATGCTTAGTCTCAGCCTGGCTCTCATTTCAGAATTCCCTTTGTAATTCCTAGGTTATTGTTTAGCCTAGCTGTCTCTCTTTATTACTCACATTGGGTAAATGCCCACCCAGCTTGCTCTGTATTTCATTCGGTTTAGGCTCACAATCCTGTTTTAATGAACGTTGTTATCCAGGCCATTTGCCAAGGGTGAGCCATGTGAGTTCCCGCACATGTGTTTTTGAATTTCATGCTTACTGCATGTATTCCAGGGGACTTAGGACCAAATTCTTAATTTGGAAGAAGTTTTGTTTATTTATTTATTTTGATTTTACTTCGCTTTTCCCCCAAATGACTGTAATGCCAATGCAAATGTCTTTCATATATCTATATGAAACTTGAATTTACCTTCGCAGATCCAGATACTGGAAAATAGTCAGGTAAAATATTCTAGTTTTGCCAAGACAGTAAGGAACAGAACAGTTTGTGTTTTTATTACATAAACTAAATCTAGGCCCAGGCATTTTAAACTCTTAATTTATACTGGTATTAAAATAACCAGAGTTGATCACTATGTAGGTCACTTTTAAACTGCTGAGTTAGGGACTGACCTAAACAGAGCCTAAGGTGCAAACCATCACTTGCTGTTGAAGCAAAGTGTAAGATTCATGGCCCATATCAGTACCAGCCACTGCTAAAGGAGACAATTTATTTAGCTCTCAGAACTCTCTCTCTTTTCAGTCTCAGAACATGTATCATCATCACTAGATAATTAGGCCAGTCTTATCCAAAAAGGAGACTAGGGAAAAGCTAAAAATGATGACAATGAAACATGCAAAGACATTTATGCAGTTACTATTACCAAATCAGTAAGAAATGAAGAAAAAGGAAGAGCAATAATCAGTCTTTTTATCATTTGTCAGTACCTGGAGAATCATTGTGCGTCGGCTGCTCATTGTGATTGAAAGTGCGAATGCTAAGGAGTGAACTTTTCTCAAATTCTTAAACACTGGAAGGTCACATTGCCCTGTAGGCCATGTAGGGGCAAAATGCTTTGGATCTGCAGTTTAATCATTGAATTTGGTCCGTGACCTTAATGTTGCAAGTTATCTGTATGTGTCTGTGAGGAGAGCAAATCTATGGTTAAGTAGAATGTAACAGTGAAATTTGTAAGTCTTTGAAAAAAGGTCTGAAAAGAATAGAGCTTTTTTGGCTCTATAATTTTGTATTAAGAAAAGTCTTTTCCTTTATTCCTTCCTTAGAGAATTCCTTGCAGGGTCCCAGATCTTCAGAGCAGAAATGGGAAAGTGTAATCTAAGCCCTATATAGTACTATTTCCCTGTCTTGAGAAGTTCATCAGAGTGAAGACAATGCTGCCTAAGCAGCAGAGAATTTCAGGTTTTTTTCCTG
>NW_010580282.1:76722-88638 GCF_000705375.1 Tinamus guttatus
CCTTCCGTCCTTCCTTCCTTCCTTCCTTCCTTCCTTCCTTCCTTCCTTCCTTCCTTCCTTCCTTCCTTCCTTCCTTCCTTCCTTCCCCCCTTCCTCCCTCCCTCGCTCCTTCCTCTTTCTGTCTTTCTTTCTGTCTTGTTCTTCTTCAAAATGACACAGTAATAGCTTTTCATGTATCCTGAAGATAGCAAGTAACTATTTCTTATGACTAAAAATATTAAATTACAGGCAGAGAATGCTTTTTTTTTACAGACAAAGGTGAAAGCAATCACTTTGTGAGTCAGAGGACTCTCATAATACATGTCTCAAATCAGTTATCCCATACAGTGGTGTTCATGTGTATGTTTGTCAGTTTCATTTGAAAAAATAAAAATAAAAAAGCTTTAAGCATCATCAGAGTTTAAGACTTAGTTTTCATTTTCCTAGAGAGGAGGAGGAGCTCCTGCCTCCAGGATCTGGAAGCCCTTTGAGTCAATAGGAGTCCAGACCGTCACCTCCACAGGGCTGAGCCTGAGCTGTTCTTTCTAGTTCTTCAAATCAAAGCCTGTAACTCTAACCAAGAGTTGCTGAAAGACATTGGTAGTTAATCAGCACAAGCATGTCCACAACTAAGCAATGAAGTGTAACGGTGCATTTTATTGTGTGGATCTGAGACACAAAGACACAATAAAATCTGCCATAGAACCCGCTAAAATGACCTGAGGTTCTGCTGCTGTCTCCAGTGGCCTTCGCCTCACCAGTCTCACTGTGCCGGCATCATGAGGAGTTGTGAGTTTAGTAGCTTTCATGTAATTTGCATGCAGAAATCTCCCCCTTGGACAGTTGTATTTTACATTGCAGAATAAAGGCAGTTGGCACAGCCATGGGATGAATGACAACTTGAGTGTATTATCCTATAAATAAGTAATAGCTGCAATCTTTAAGACAGAAAAGTGACAATTACTGCTTAGCCTTATGGGGTTAGCATTCATTATGTACAGCACTTCAGAACTACTGAATTTTATAGCTAGCAGAGTAGGAAGGGTAGATTACTTTTCAGAAAATTGTTTTATTTAAATATATATCACTTTCAGAAAATTGTTTTATTTAAATATATATCACTTTCATTTAAAATTAATTTTCTCTTGGTAAGGGAAAACACATGCAAGAGATAAATAGCTGGATAAATGTTATGGAAATGACAACAAAGAACCATATTTCAGCTGTGATTCTTCATGAGCGGTTCTTTCGAAATAATGGAGGAATATAACTTCTGCAGAGGTAACAAAATTTCTTGACGTTGTTCTCCATAACTTGAATTGCTGTGAGTGAGCACAATATATATGAGAGTATCCTAAAAGGCCAGTGATGCCTTCTGGCTATATACTGATTTCAGAATATTAGTTTCTCTGCAATGTTGTAACTAATTAGCAGGGGAGTTTTGAACAAATCGTTTTGTCTCTCTGTGCCCATTTCTCCTCCCGCCATTTTTTGTTTTATCCCTCTTTGCTAGAGGGTTGGTTTATTTGATTCTGGTGTGGATAGTGTCCGCAATAAGCACTGAGCTCTCATCTCAAATAGTGCCTTTGAGCATAAAGAGGAAAATAATGTCCTGACCTCAAATACCTTATGTGAGTGAATTCATAAGTGCTCAGTGAACCTGGGCCCTCTTTCCTCTGACTTGGCTTTCTCTCTTGACAGCAGAGTGGCTCTTGTTTGCTCTTGTTTTCCTTAAATTAGGTGATTTTCAGTAAGACTAAACGCTCAAAGTCTCTAAAGGAGGATGAAACTGTTACTGTGTTGCCTCTCTCCCCACCTTTGGAAAAGCCAGAAGCCCAAGGAAGGCAGCTGCTGCTTTGCTTCAGCTCTCTCCAGAAACCATGAAAATGGCAATATAGGGTACGATTTTGGCTATAGCATCTTTCTCATACTTAATTGGTCAATTTTTTAGTATTCTTTGAAAATCTCATTGCAAAGGAGAAACTTTTTTTTTTCTGTCTCTCATTTTGTTGCCTTATTTGACTCTGAGCACATATGACAACTAAGCTTTGTTTTTCGATGTGCATTTTTGAGGAAAACTAAGTATCTAGCAGTGTGGATAGGTAATCTAGAGGATTTTTTTTCTGTTATTGTTAGCTACTCAAATTACATCTCAAGTTAAATAGAAACACTTAAATAATGGTAAGGAGACCAGTCTCCAACCTTGCAGTCTGTTAAAGAAAAAAGCCTTAACAGATCTACTCACATGAATGGGGACTTCCACTTTATAGCAATAGAAAATGAAAAATAATAGTATATGCCCTCATAGCTGTAGATTCCTTCTTAAGGAAAAGATATTTCTTAAAACCATGATTGCCCAAAGATTGCACAATACTTTACTAAAACAAAAAGAAAGCATTGAGCTACTCAGAGTGCATAAAGATGTGCATCCATGAACAGAGGCTGGAATGAAGAGCTGTGTTGAAGGTTCGCCAGTCTAGTATAGAACACAACCAAGCCAAACACTAGAAAATGTTTTTCAAAAAAAATAATATCTGGGTCAGATGGTCTATATGGATCGTGTTTTTTTTTTCCTTTTTTTTCCCCCCATTTTCAGAGGTATGCTTTTACTTTTGTCTATGTCTCTGCTGCGAAAATCAAAATTTTATAGAAAATCCCAATACGCTGTCAAAATACCTCAAAGAGCTCTGAGTGCTATGAACCATTTGCCTCTCAGCTCTTACATGTTGTCAGCAAATGTTGGACAATTTTTGGCTCATTGATCATGCAGTTATAGTTTCCCTCAGGTTACTCTGCTGAGGGTAAAACAAATCTCTGTGTAAGTTTCACAGTGAATAGTATAACTAAAATTTAAGTTGTGAATCTATATAATCAATTTCAGTGTATATATTACTTTATTTATTTCAAATAAAGCAAGGATGATTTTTTAAAAGTCTTTCAGAAGAGCCACTGACTATCTTTTTGCTTTATACGTCTGTATTTCAAATCTGTGTTTCACACTTTTCTTAAGAAATAAAAAGACCTTGTCCTACATCCTCAAGAAACATATGATGATTTTTTTTTTAAAAAAAAAGGATATTAGAAATTCAATCCTTTATTTTGAATTATTATGCTTCAGATATGGGCATTAATTTCCTGTGAATAAAATAAATGAGATTTCTTGTTCTGTAAATCAGTTCTTAAGTTTATTTTTAAAATTAGATAACTTTGTGTGTGGTCATACTCACCTTGGACAAATGCCGACTATTGATTGATATACAATATATCACTGTAAATGAAAAAACATAAAGATATGTTTACTATGAACACTACTAAATAGGAACAGTTCAACGTACTTTTAAAGAACCATGAATTTTAATCTATGTAATCCATATAAGTAAAGGGAAATCATAAAACTGATAAATTCATGCAGTCTTTCCAGGGATAAAAAGGAGCTATGTAGATGGTGATACATCTTCTGATAATGCTGGAAAACTCATTAGTGTACAGTGATATCCATTATATAGAACATCATAAAGATGAAAGCTATTAAATGAGAAAATGGTCCCGAGTTCTATCACAGTGAAGGAACTATGATTTATTATTGAAATTGATATAAGCAAAATGAAGGGTGAGTTTTACTTATGATGCATAGTGAGAAGTTCTCACCCTTGCTTCAGTATAAAGCAGCACTCTGCCAGCTTGCTTCAGTGTTGGTGACAGTGCCATCCAAAGCTAGTTTCAGCCTTAGCACATTTGCTGACTGTCAGAGACTTCTGCTTAACAGAATAAAAATGAAAAGAATGGAGGAAGGAATGTGCAGGGACTGCACAACTCATAACAAGAGCCACCTCACTGTGATGGCACAAGTTTACCCTTTAAAATTGTCAGTGCAGGAGAAGATCTGTAAGTCATTGGCTTAAAAACTGAGGTTAGCTTGAGCGTATTTCTTCTAATTAGGAAAGAATGTTTATCCTTAGTACTCATTATTATCCTTGTATCTTGACTTGGAAAGGATGCATTGTGGTTAAATATTGCCAGGTTGCTATTCTCTCTCTCTCATTTTGCTCTTGCTATCAGTAACTTTCCTGCAGAATGACCATCCTACTGCTGTTCTTGGATGCTTCTAGCAGAAAGCATCTGGTACCAGCCTCTCACCTTCTGATGTGATACGCTGTGTCCTCTTTCATGACTCTCATGTCAGATACAGGTAAAGCGTGCCTTTTTGTTTCCTGTCCAAGTATTTTCCATACGAGCACCCTATTTCCTTTGGTAGTTATGTAATACTTGTTGCTCAATGTGATGATGCCTTTTCTCAGTATGAGGTTTGGAATTTCAGTGGGTTGTAGAGCCTTCTCCTTTAGTCAATCACTTTCCATTTTGCACATCTTATTCTAGTCCATACATTTTGCATATGAGCTTTCAAATCTCGCCAGTAGTTGCATGCTCTGTATTTCGGTTTCAGTTGACCTATTATTCTCAGGTGTATGGGTTTTATCCAGTTTGTGATACTAGCTTAAAAATATTCTGGGTTTATTGTTCAATCCTGTTTTAAACAGAATTCGATCTTACACAAACCCATCTTTCTGCCCATCATACTTAAATAGGAGAATGATCTTCTGGCACCTCCTCCTTGAGATCTGATATAGCCTGAAATATGAGATTTTTTTTTTCTCTGCCCACAGTGTTCCACTTCTGCATACGTTTGAGACACACTTGTAATCACTTTAAGACCTCAATGCGAAGAGGTTTTCAGGCATTTTGGTAACCATCTGTGTGCTATCAGGAAGGCTGTGCTTTGCTTTGCATATGTGGCATCCCTTCTTACTGTTCACAGTTGTCTTATTCTCACCTCACAGTGTCATGAGTCATAGCAGATGTGTACCATCAGCAGCAGCATTTCTTAAAGAGGTTTCTAATGGCTCATTATCAGAATGCTTATCAACCCCCTTTAATTGTAGAACCATTCCCTTTCAAAAAAACACAGCCAGTAGCTTCTCTTAAGAGTTGAGTGTTTTCTCTTCTTTAGCTGTGGAGGGTCTAAGTGGTATGGGCTTCGAGCTGCACATCAGTACTGAAGTATTCTTACATACTTATTAAAGCAGCTCTTCTGTAGCATGGCTTTGCTTACTCTCAAATGCCTTCTTATGGGTTTTTGATCATTTTACATGCTGCTTCAGTGTGCACACATTCTCTCAAGCACTCACAGACCTCAGATATGAGCAAAGCCGAAGAGAGTGCGCACTATGCATAGAAATCTCTGTGCTGCCTTTACATCCTGTGGCCTGCTCATTCTCTTACCAGGCACTATACAAACATATTAATGAATATGACAAAACTGCAGCCGTGCACATGCAGAATGTATGTGCACTTGCATGCAGGCTCATTTGATGGCATGTCCTCCTGTCCTCCTCATCCAGGTACCATACCGGTAAATGCAGTTTCCAAGACTGGTTTCTGCTCAGCTCTAACACTTAAAGGTTTTGCCCCTTTTATGTGTTGCTTCTATTCTGTTGTCACATTCCAGCTCACCGTAATTGTTACTTGAACGTAGAAAAATGAAATAAGAGCAATTCACAATCAAGGTTTCCTGGTCTTTGCATGGGGAGGGAAAATGAGGGGAAAAAAAAGAAACAAGTAATATGGAATTTTGATCTTTAGAATTGCCTTTTCTTCTAAGCAAGAGTTTTCTACTGAGTAGAGCCAGAGGGTATTCCAAATGCAGTCTACCTTTTTTCCCTGTGATATGATACTTAACTAAAGTATACAGAAGGGATTAATTTTAAGTATATCTATCTTTTTTCGTTTGATGATTTCCTTTTGTAGCCATGCTTCTGACTTTCTATGAGGAAGAAGTTATGTATATTGCTACATTTTTTTTTCTTGGCTTAATTTTGAAGTTCTTAAGCATGCTCTAGTGATACAACTAAATCTGATAGATCACTTATGGAATCAATAGATTTGTATAGTAATATATCTGTATATCTAATAGATCTGTATAGTAATGGATAGAGAGTACAACACCAAAAGATCTATAAGAACAAAACAGATGATGCTGAGGACCTGCAATCTATATATACTTTATTGATTTTATTTTGCTCTAGCTCTAGTCTGGTCCCATGGGCTAAATGCTGACTAGCAGTTTGATTGTTTTAGGAGATCTCCTAGACCATATAATCTTGTTTAATTTCACACAGAGGAATTGAAGAATGAAGCATTCAGAGTTTGTATGCTCTGAGACTTCTCTATAAGATGATCTAAAGCACAGGGGATACAATCAACAGGTTTCTTTTCAAAGGCTACTTCATGTCCTATTAATGATGCAAGCAAACCTGCTGGAATTACCATGATCTACAACTAGGCTGGAAATCGAGGTCAGTTTGTTATCCATATTGCCGTCATTGTCAGTGTGTGATCTTAGCAAAAGCCATATAAGTGGGAAACGGTCCCCAAGCTGTATGTTATTTAATACCATCCTAGGAAGGGACAGAGGCCGAGAAAATTACCAGACATATTATTAGTTAGATTTCACTCCGTTTTCAACTTACTTTTCTAGTTAAGAACATAATACAAAAGACAACCTATAGGAGACAAGATTACAAGGAAAAATGTTTCTTTGTTGCTTAAACTAACAGAACGAGTTAAATAAATAGCCCTTTTCTGATCCTACCAGATCACCTAGTATTCCCCGAATTCCCAGATAATGCTGTTTTTTGTTTGTTGTTTTGATTTTTGTTTTTCTTTTTTTTTTTGATGCTAGTTAATTTCCTTTGGTTTTTGATGAGCCCTGCACCCCTCATTAATTTTTAACCAACATATGAAGAGTTTTTTTAACACCTAGTGCCTCTACCAATGCCAGTACAAAGCGAAAGGAGCTGAGCTACAGTTATAGCGCAACACCATCTCAAGTAAACCTGTCAGATGTCTCGCTTGAGTTGAGACTTCTGCTGAAGATGGAGCCAATTGCATAGTTAGCTGACATTAAAAAAAAAAAAAAAAAGAAAAAGGAAGAATTTGAGTCACGCTTATATCAGCCTATTTGTAATTAAAATCAGGGAAGAAATTCAGAAGTGCTAGACGGGATTCTGCCGCTTCTCATTGCCAACTCAGACAGAAGGAAGAGACACAGTGGAAGTTTCAAAAGGAAATCCGCTCCATTGAGATTATAACTGAGATTTGAAGGTACAGGGAGAAAAAAAATGCAGAAATAGCTCATGTGAAACTGAGCATGAGTCTGGATAGTTTAGAATGGGGTTGGCATCGTACAGGCTAAGTCACTATTTTAGTCAGTGAAAGTTTTGTTAACGACTTTCAACAATCAACAAAAGATCTTTAAATTTTGCTTTTAATCACAAAAGTAAAATATAGGCACTCCAGAAACAAACAAATAAACAAATAAAACCTGAATAAATAAAAATTTGTGGTTAAGGGCATCATTTTAAGAGTTAAGACCAGATACATCCTATGTTGTTTATTTGTTTGAAATCGTAAATCTCCAGCTGTGCATAATAACTCTCTTGTACTTTGCAGTGCAAGCAAAGTTTATTTTCTCTTCTTGTATCATCCAAAAGAAAAAAAAAGTTGCATAATTTCAGTTTATTTTAAATGCTTTGTCAATATTTGTATGAGAAGGACAAAGGGCTTTTATTATTAGTTTTTTTTTTATTATTTTTAATTTTATACTTTCAGAGCAGAACCATTTCAGCTTCATGCATATTTCTAATATACAGTAAGGAAAGATGATATTGCACTGATTCTTAAATAATCCATGTACATTTCTTTTCAGACTTGAGTCCTTTATTAGTTTAAAATAATATCATTATGCCTTCAGGCAGCCTGGATTATATATTCAATGACTGTAGTTTAAGATAAAACATCAAGATTAAGCTTTTCAAAATAGCCTAAGGGATTTAATCTTATTATATTCAAGATGAAGAATTTCACTGGGAACTGGGTGCCTGACTCCCCTGGGCTTATTTAAAATAGTAGCCAAAATTTTATGAAAATAATTGGAAACAAAGCCATTACCTTAAGGCTCTGTGTTTCATGGCTAGGTGGTCTCTTCGTCACAGCTGACAAATTTATAACTTTACTTCATTCCTTTTCCTTTAATGACAGCAACCTGTGCAATTGCCTCTTTTGTCCTCACTAGGAGCCCTGGCACAAGTGAGCCCTATGACAGGCTTAGCTGAGGTGGAACTACACCACAACTCCAACTCAACTCCTTTTGCTTTTTACTGATACTGGTAAAAAAAACACTAGAAAATGCTTAGGTAGATGTTCATATCTTGTTGAATCTAGTGGAGGCCATATATTTGAAATTAAATTGCTTTTTAAATGCTAAGTGTGCAAATATCGATGGAAAGATGATCAAGTTTAAAAAAGGAATATTCCAGTAAGTGACTAAATACAAAAGAAAAAGCCAATGCGTAGGTTTTCACTGAAGACACTGACCAATCTCATTAAAGTAGATAATTTTAATACCTTTTTTTTGATTAGCTAACCATGATTTTTATAGTCTCTATCTTGAAAATACTGCTAAGCTGACCACCTACTCAGTGTTGCTTCTGTGGAGTAGCTTTTGATGTAAACCCTAGAGGAGAGAAAAACCCATTTCCACCCTGTACAGCTGTGGAGAGTAAACATAGAGAAGTAAACTGCTGAGCAGTGCACAAGTGCATAAGGTTTCTTTCAGCTGAGCCATCAATTTGTCCTCTGCTGGTAATGACATTTACTATTTCCCGTAAGTATTTCAGTCCCTTAACCTCCAAACATTTTTACCAACCTGTCATTAAAAATACTCTCTTTGTAAGCAAGCACTGTTCTGTTGTGGGCAACTACGGAACTGTTTAGGCAGAGAAGTTTAAAGACTATTCACTTTTGTTGGAAGGTAGATTTTGGGCCAAGACTGTAACATGAAAAAAAACTAAACTGCATAGGCAAACAGTTCGGGTAAATATTTGGTGGAATCTTGCTCATGTAAGAACATCTAGTCAATGAAAAATGTTGAATTGTAGAGCAAAATAATTGTGAAATGGAAGAAAGAGTAGGTATTAGATATAGTTCAAGAGTAATCAGTTAAGGCATAAAATTTAGGTCACCAGCAGTGCTGTCATTATCTATGATTTTTTCGGCTGCTGCAATCAGTGCCAGAAATGTTCACATGTGAGTAATGATAGAGGCCTGAACTTTCATGTAGACCAGAAAATACTCTTGCAATTGGAAGGAATAAAAGTTATTAAAAGCACACATAACTTGTCATCAAAAGCATTTAGATACCAAAGTATTGAGCATGATATTGAAAATTCAAGTAGGTTGCATTGCTAAAGGTGGTTATCAGAAAATTTTATTGTGAAGTACGTGTACTGAAAAAAATCTTGAGGAAACATTCAGTTTCATGCTCTGCACTTTTAGCAGCAGGTTAACTGAGCAAAGCTGACCAAACATCTCCCATATGCTAATCTGTTTTCCAGTTTGCATGAATAACATATGTGTTGATCTTGTAATAAATGCATTACCTCCTCGTTTTACAAATCATTTAATAATTGTGAGGTCTCATTCAAATGTTCACATGCCTCATTTTTAAGAGAAGTATAGCTTTGTATTTTAACTCTAGAACAGACATAATTATCTGGAATAAAAAATATATATATAGTGAAACAAAAATGAATGAGACAAGGAAAATGGAGTGTTCCACCTTTTTTTTTTTTTTTTCTGATTAGTGATATTATTTCACATGTATCTGAGGACATGATCTTGCACAGTCCAGGGCTGTGGTGTTACAAATGCAGATGCAGTTCCTGTGAGAACAGTAATGAGGTCACAGCTTTTATCCCCATGAAATCATGGTGATCTTCACACAAATTCCGCAAAAATTTCTGTTTTAATAGTCCATCACACAGTTAATGGTAAGTACAATTAGTGCATTCCATTGTGTTCATTAGAGAGTATTATGGATAAACACAAGTCTTTTCAAGGACAGTTGTTCAAAAATCTCTCCATTCCTAAGAAGAAATACACTGTGCTGTCAGCCCAACTCACTGTTATCAATTATGAATCATCTTCTGGTTGATCTGGTTTGCTCTGTAGTTTCTGAAGCATCATGTGGTTCATTCTGCATCGCCTGTTTCATTGAGACTAGAACATCTAGTGAGTTCTCTCCAGCCTGCTCCATTTTAAGCCATGGAAACATTAACACAAACATAATTATCTTTAAACCTTTCTAGGGTGATTTCATATAGTGCAGTTTGAGAACTACTATGATTTTCCTTACTCAATAATACAGTAGTAAATCTAATGCTGCTGGCCCCACAATATTCAGATTAAGAAGATTCCTTCTTTTTCATTGCCTTTCTGAGTTGCTCTGCTCATCATCATGAATGGATATAATTTGTTTTGAATCTTTTCCAGTCACTTGCTATATTTCTGAAGAATTTCTTCTGTTTCATAATCCTTAGCACATCCAATTCATCAGTTTAGCTCTTTCTCTTCTTCCTTTCAATTTCTAGGTCTCTCTCTATCCAAGTAACTTCAATAGGAGGCACTGATGGCTATTGCATCTGCTGGTTAGTAGTACATATCAATACCCTCTCCTTATGTGAATTTAGCTTTCCCTCTGCCTGAATCTGGGCATGTTGGAGGGGACATGCACTTAAGATAAATCCTGGGTGTGCTCTACAGAATACACTCCTGCAGTGTAAACCCAGTTACTGAGAAGTCAAATGTGGAGCTTGTGGAGACAGTACTCCTTCAGTGTGGCTGGTGTTGAAAGAAATGTGCTATGTAGTACAAAGGGAGAAAAAAGTGATGGGATAAGCCGGGCTGCACATCACCTTCCTGCATAGTTTGGACCTCATAATGCCTAGAGGAAACTGCGTCCCATCCATATTGTCCTATTATTAAAAAGAGTGAGTGCTTGACTGGGATCTCTAAATGTTGGTATGGTTGGCAAGGAGCCACTGATGTTAATTGCTGAGGACAAGAGCGTATTTTAATTTTACCTAACTGTTGGATTTACATATCTCCCACTAAATAGCACTCCCTTTTGAAAGAACAACTTTTTTTTTTTTTTCCCGGTGGAGCTTTATCTGCTAAAATCTGTGGAAGCATGCTATTCGCCTTATGAAAATATGGGGCAAAGATTATGTGGTATATTTTTATTCTAAAGCTCAGTTGGTGCAGCACTTTACCAATCATGAAAGAATGAATGAAAAGTCACAACTTTTCATCTTCACCTCTTCAGTAATGGTCTGAATTATGGCTATCGAATGCAATGAGGGTGGGCACAATCCTGTTGAATTTTACAGACTTGCATGGAATAGTTAACTATTCTGTGGATCAGAAAGGGAACAAGCATGATTCTATTGCCTATTTTTGTGGAGGAATAATGCAAAATGCACTCTAATCTTTTACTTTAATAATTCCTTAATATGCAATTCTTAATATATGATATGAAATCCATAAGCTTTCATTGGAAAAAGAACTTTAACCCAGGTCTCTCCTTCTATCATAAGGGCAGAGTAATGCTCATTACACCAGCATATTTCCAATCTAGTAAATATTTAATTATAAATATATACTTAGCATTTCAAGAGGGCAGAATTAGAAAACCCATTCCCTTTCTTCAAGTACTCCATAGTCTGTTGGGAAGGACATTTACATCACAGATTCAGACTGTGGAAAGAAAAATATTGCGGATAGTTTCCCCACATCCTAGGACCAAACTCTTGGATTAAATGGTAGGTCAATGGATCTTCTTTATCTCATTTTTGTATTCTGATCCTAAGGTTGCTTCAGTGTATGTAGAGAATATCATGAATCCCTCTGAGTAGCATGAGAAGCATGAAATAACAGTATCATGTGGTCTACCTACAAGAACTAGCTAAATCTTTACAATGAGGTCTGAAGGATCAGGCTGCTCTGTGTTTATACAATAGGTCTGTCTGTGAGTAGAGATGT
>NW_010580282.1:92326-155070 GCF_000705375.1 Tinamus guttatus
TTTCCCTCCCCTTTCTGCTCTTCTAGTGCCATTAGGAAGAAAACCACATGCTGAATATGATGAGTTCATACTATTATTCTCTTTCAGCAAATTCAAGATAGAACTTTAACTAAGACCTTAAAAAAATTCTTCATTATTCATTGAAAAACACTGAAAAAAAACCTCACAACTCTGCAATATTCATTGAATATTTTAATGAGATCGTATTCCAATGCCTAGTTATATCTTTGACTTTAAACTCCAGTGCATTTCAGAAATAATGGTTTCCAAAAATCATACATGCGCCTTTGAAAGTCAAAAGGCAGATACACAATATATACAACAATTGCCCACCAGTGCCAATAATTTAAATTCAAATATAAGAGCTTATGTTTGGCTGAGAAATTTCCCTGAAATTTTACTATCCGAAAGAAAAATAGTTAACTCTTGTAGGGACATTCAGTCAGGGAAAAGAGGCAATTTCCTTTGACTTATTGGGTCAGTCATAATCAAGAAGTGCATGTTTTCGCTGAGGAATCCCCTTGGAATTTTACTGCCTGAAAGAAAAATAGTTAACTCTTGGAGAGATGTTCACTCAGGGAAAAGAAGCAATTTCCTTTCACTTTCTATAGTCAAATATCTTAAAAGATATTTGTTGAATAGTTTTCAATAAAGGATTCATTAAAGAAAGTCATAATCTGCTCACAAATTCTACAAGAAGAGAGGCTTATTATCACCAATTAACTTTTAATCTAAAGCTGTTTTGTTTTGTTAACTCTTTCCAACATAATTACTAACCCCATGATGGTCCGCAACATCATGATACTGATTTTATAAATTGCATTCTCTGTATATGTTAACTTTTATTCTTAAATTTTATTTGTATTAATAAAAATGTTGATGCTCTGCTTTTAGTAAGAAAATTTTCTATTCGAACATCTATATTTATCACCTAATGCTAAGTCTTAGTACTTAGTAAATGCTTTTAAGAGCTTTATGTTCCTTTTTTTCCAAAACCAGAGGCAGAGGAATACATTTTAGACCCTAATACTGAGCCAGTCAGAAACAAATGGAGTAAAATGCTAATCTCAAACCAAAAGTAAAACACTTCTCAAAGCAATGGGTAAAGAAGTAAGAAGGTAACTACACTGTCATCACGGATCTTTCCCATTAAATGGCAATATGCCGTGTAAAATCTTGTATTAGTCATTTGCTGAAGAGGCAGATAGTTGCAAACATTTGGATGATCAGCATCCATACACCTCTTTTCATCAAATTCTGTCACGCTAAATAGAGTGGATGCTGACAAAAACTGCCCTTACCCGTTTTCACTGAAAAAAAATGGAAGCAATAAATTATTTTGATTTTTTAATGAAATGGTGATATTTCACCTAGCTTTTCCACTTCAAGTACTGTACTTTCAGATTATGTCATTCAAATGACATCTCTCATTTTCTTTGTTAATGAGTATGCATGAGGTTTTTCTTTTGTTTTGTTTTGTTGATAAGAAGTATCCTTGGGGTTAGCTCATCTTGGTGGGGAAGAGAATATAATCTAATAGAAGGAGATAATAAAGTGGTTAGGCAAATCTGTTTATATGTGTAATGAATCTTTCCCTTTTGTGATGTAGAGTGATATACTGCTGTCTGAATTCAAATTCTGGAAATGTTTACTGACCTAGCTTACCTGCCGCAAAACATAATAAAGGGGAGTTTAAAAAAAATCTATTGTTTGAGTCATCTGAAAAGCCTAATTAAAGGAAATCCATCAAGCCCACTTCACTCTCTAAAATGTGATTAAACATTTTTGACTCTGATATAATTATGCTATTCCGACCTTTAAACTGATTAAAGCCCTTTCAAAAACAAATTATAGACAATATTTACTATGCCAAAATAAAAATGATAAAAAGAAAATCAAAAGAAAAAGAAAAAAAAGAAGAAAAAGATGGAGAAAAAGAGAAAGTGAAAGAAAAAAGAGAGAGAGAGAGAACACCTTCCCTAGAACTATGGAAATTATTTCAACTATTCTTCTTCCCCAAAGGGGAAGCAAAGGTCTTATTATGGAGGAGGGATAATCCACAATACTCGTGTTTAGACAGAAACATTTAGACAGACATTTTTTAGTTAGTGTGTTTCTCTATAATGTCTTTATCTCATATTCACACTTAAAAGTTCTTATGAGTAAGAACTTGTAGCCCCAGGTTACAAGGAAGAAGACACTAGGCCACAGAAAGACATTATAAGCCTGTTTTAGACTCAATCAACAAAAAGCAAAAGAAACTTTGAATTGGTTCCTCAGGTGTATTGATGTACTACCTAGGAAGTGTAAAATGTTAAGCTAAAAATAATAAAAAAGAATATGGAAGATTGCACAGCAGGGTGGCTTTTGCCTGCCAAAAATCCCAAGATGCACTGTGAAAAATAACATCTGTGCTGTCTTGTATTTAGTCTTATAATAGCCCCTTTAAATCAATAGAGGAAGGAGGAAAGAAGGAAAGGAAGGAAACTACCTGAGCCTTTTTTTTGCAAAGTATGTAATGAGAATGAGACCTTTACTAGGTGATGAAAGGCTGAACTAATTCTCATGAAAATCAATATGAATTTTATCTGTGCATTATTTATCTGTGCATTTGTATTTTCCTTTTTTGAATAGTGAGGTCTGCGAACCTATAACAATACATTTTTGCTAGATTAGTGACAAAACTGCCAATTAATGTCCATTTAGGTGGGCACTGCAGTTCTCTGGCACCAGCTTACGTAGTTTTGAACGTCTAGACAGACTTATAAGAATGGGAACACAGTAAATTAATTTGAATGTCTATACCACACAGCAACTAATTTGATGAATACTATGAATACTGAACTCTGATGGCTAATTGTTTAACACTTTTTGTGCTAATTAATACCCTATTTGCCATTGGGTTGGTTATGTGGCCTAACAAAGAAATCACTTGTCCATTTTTTCCATATGCACCTTTTTGGGGATCATGGATTGATGATGCACTTCTTCTGGAGGAGAAAAATGATAACACAATATACCAGGGTGATAACTAGATGATCATTAATTGGAACTAAGAAAAAAATAGTGAGTCTACATGGTAATGTAACTCTTAGATATTTCTAAATGTGGCATAAAATATTTCTTTTTATGCAATCTCTACAAATCTGCAAGCCCTGATTATGAAGATAAGAATATATCTTTAAAAAAAAAATTCTCAAGCTGCCTTTGGTTCTGATGCTGTAGGTGTCTGAAGGTCTTTCTTCATTCTTACTGTAATTGGTGAGAAAGGCAGTGCATCCGTGAAAGACATCTGGAAGCAGGGAAGGCTGCTGCTATCCCAGCAGCAGCTGAGCACAGAGAGAGAGAACTTTTGGAAACGATAGGAGTATGTAATGCAGCCCTGAATTCCGGTGGATACACTATTGCCATTGTTAGTAACAGGCCATAGACTTAGTTTTAATTCTGTAGGTCTCAGTCTTGGCTTGTCTGAATTTGTATTTGCCAATCTAGAGTTTGCTTGGGATTGTTTTTTAGTTTCTGTGTGACAATGCTATTACAATTTTAACTCTGTTATTATTGAGGCTTTTCCTGAAATTTTCTTTTTCTTCTTCTGTAATAATTTGATCTAGACAAACTATAGTTACTTAATTCTATTATTAAATTTTTCTATTATATTAATGATGGATTCTTGGTGTTTCTGTTTGCCCATGGCAGGATTTTGAGCATCACAGTAGAAAGTAGAACGGGAAGGGAAAAAAGGGAGACTGCAACAAAGTAGAGTTAGATTAGGGAGTCTCTGCACAGTTGGGCAGCAGCAGTGAAAACAAAGAATTTTCCTGGGGTTCTAGAGGGGATGACGTGGAGTTTCTGTAGCTCAAAAAGTTAACAAACTTTCTGGACTGAGGGCAATGCTAAAAGGAAAGTAGCAGGGCTAGAAACACAAGGAACAGCTTTGGTTACAAATCTTACCTTTTTTTTTTTAATCTATTTTTGAATTCTCTCTATCTTGAAAAAATTCTGGATCTCTTTTATACTCTTAACTTTTGAGTCTAACACTGCTGTTGGCAGTTTGGAACAAATCACTTTAAGAATGCTCTGGACTACTCATGATCCTTCAGAGAATATAATAAAATAAAAACAAAATGTATGCTGTTCTGAACTAAACAATGACATATTTAGATATACTTGAGTTAAGGCTGACTTTTGTTTCTTTTTCTGTGCTGACAGTGAAGCACATGGACAGAAGAAAAGACAACCTCCTGTCCTCTATGGAGGTCAGTGTTTATTTTAGATAAGAAATAAACTCATTTCCAAGTGCCATGATTTTGGAGACTGTTAAAGTACCCAACTGAAACCAAGTTTACAGGAAGAGAAGGCAAGGAAAGATGGAAAGAGTCCCTTTGACTAAATTTTTAATGGGCATCTTGTTTTGCAGAGACATCTGTTTCTGGAGGGTAAGATTGGAGTATAGTTCCCGAAGGTCTAGTTTGATAAGCATTTGATCATAACCCTCTTTTTCTTCAATGCATGATGAATATCAATCAACAGATGATCATCATCTTGGCTTTTTTTTTTCCCCTGTATCGAGGTGTGTCTGTGTAGCAAAACAGATAAGTAAGCAGGGATAAGTAAAATCTTAATATCATATCAGTATTCCCCTTGATATCATATCAGTTTTTCCTGAGTTATTGAGTTATTTTGCACACTTATATTTATACCTGATTCCCTGCATTATTTTTAACCTCATGTGATCACATCATTTCTTCTGTCTTGAATCAGTGGTGACAGGCTCCTGAATCAAAAGCCTAGTTTTAAATCCTACCACATTGTTTATCCACCAGCTGAAAGACCTGACAGCTTTGCTAAAGAGAAGAGACTTATAGGAAGCAGAGCAAAGGGAAGATGACCAATAAAAATAACATTTAAGAAAAAAATAATCTGCAGATTCTCTCTGCATTTTCATTAGTTTGGCTGGTATTGTGGAGAAACAACACAGCTAAAACCCATTACACTTTCATAACAAAGAGCAGGAGACAAAATTTGAGAGACCTTTGGACAAAGTATAGGCATATTTTAAAATAGTGACATCATGTAGTATCTTTTCTATTGTCCTTTGGTATAATTTTAAAGTATCATGAATTTTGACTTTCTGGTTGATTGATCTTTGAGGTATTTGAGGTCAACAACTGCTCTGCTCTTTTTCCACTTACTTGTTTTAGGTAGAAAGATCAAATACTGCCGCATGGTTGAAATGCTTGTGTAAGCATGTGAAACTGCTAGATGACAGTTCCTGAATATTTACTTGTTTTGGCTTGTTCTTCTCCCTCTCCTTGCCTCAGCAGTCTGTATGTCTGGAAGAGGGAGCTGAGAAAATACGTCTGAACTGAGCCACCAGTTAAGTGTGTGCATGAGTGTGTGTGGGTCCATGTGTCCTTGTATCTGTGTGCACGCACCCTTAGATGGAAGAGGCACACCTACTTAATGGGAGATTTTACTTTTTTAATATAAAAACTTCTCTTCATAGAAACAGCGAAACCCTAAACGAAGAGATAGGCATACTGGTGTTGTCTTGAGTTAATAATGTCAAAATAAATACCCAGTGCCCAGTGAGTAACACGGGACATCTGCAGAATGAGAGGGACACAGAAAGGGCTAAACAGCAGAAAAAGAATGAGGTGAACAACTGCTTATTGACTTTTGCTTCTTTCACATTGGGGCTATAGTCCCTTTGTCATTCTCTTACTCACCTTTAAGGGCTATAGGCATTAGTGAGGCACAGAAACCTGTCACAGGCTGGATACTATAGTGGGGTCTGAGACCAATGAAGTTACAGTGTGGTCTTCAGTGGAATTTAGCAATAGTAGCTTGATACTTTTTTCCCCAGGCTTGCTTTTTTTTCTGGCTCATTGCGACCTACTTTATTTAGTAACAGCAGCACAGTTTCAATTAAATGAGATGAAAGAGTCTACTAGCCTAAAATACATAGTCTAGTGGTTGCAGCCTACTTCCGAAATTGCAGGGAGGGGGGTTTCAGTTGTGCTAGGAAGGTGGCCTCTTTTCCTAAAAGGGTAACAGGAGTGAGGGCAAGGAGGAAGGGGAGAAACACTAAAAATGAAGCATATATTTCACAAAAGCTGGCAAGAAGTGTGGGCATTGAAATGGATACCGCATTTGCCTTTCCAATGCTCTCAAGATAGGCAGGATTCTCTTGCCATGAGAATCATCCCTAAGAAACTTAAGAATACACTCTGCTGTGATTCAAAACACTGTCAATAATTAGAGGCCCTAGTCATGCATCCCTGCCAAAACAACTCCTGCTGACGGATTTTTTTCCCTGAGTAAAGATGACAGCATCTGGCTTGAAATCCAGACAAATACATGATTTTTTTAACTATGCTCCAGAATGTCAAAAGGTTTGCATTAATATCTTGAAATCCTGTGCTACAAGGAGGAAGTTAGTTAAACTTTTAGAAGAATCAAACAATGTAGCTGTTTACAAATTAGCTTTCACTGAATTATTCCTGATAAAGCATGTGCTTAGCAGTATATCTTGAAAAGTATTAAACATTTTTCTTTAGACTGTTTGAAAACTGCTCTCTTTCTCCTTCTCTTCCTTTTTGGTTTTTTTTCTATACTTTTTTTCAAATACCTTTGCAGTTTTGTTGCTGTCTCAGTGCCCACCAATGCAACATCAATTTGATGTTATTATCAAAGTCTTGGAAATAAAAGCAGCAGCAAGCTCTTCTCTGGAGATTTGATCTCTGACAAATAAGCCAGTGTCAGTGCACCTTAAAAAAAAACACTGAGTCCATACCTCTCTTTCTTTCCCAGTAGGCTCTTGGCAGGGATGCAATTAAAAAAAAAGAAAATCAATCTGTGCTTTGCTGTCTGATTTCTGAGGAATGACACCAAGCTGCCAGGGTGTGAGTACTGTAAATATAGAGAAACACTCCTGAATTCCACTTTCCTCACTGGTCTCTAAATGAATCTGATTTATTTAAGCATTAGAATGAGAGGGAAGAAAGGCTGAGAGGAAAGTGCAGTAGATCTTTTTGCTGACTTCTGATAATTCAAAGCTCTTGTATATTGCTTCAAAAGTACCCTGTAACAAAATTGTGTGTGTCAACTTGGGACTACTTATTCAGGGTCTGATTTTCAGAAGGGCTGAGCATCGATCATTAGATGGAAAGCCTTAGGATATGTAGATAATCAGACTGTATGAAAATCAATCTTTCTTGCTTGCTTGCTTTCTCGCTTTCTCTCTTTCTCTCTTTCTCTCTTTGTCTCTCTTTTTCTCTCTCTCCTTCTCTCCTTCTCTCTTTATTTCTCTCTCTTATTTTCTCTTTCTCTCTCTTTCTCTTTCTCTCTTTCCTTCTCTTTCTCTCTCTCTCTCTCTTTCTGAATATGGACTATAAAATTCAAGAGTCAAAACATTGAATTTGACTTAGAGGCTCATTCATTAAGCCAATTGTAAGATTCCCAATCCTGAAACGTACTTTTGGTCACAAAGTAAAAAAAAAAAAAAAACATTTCATATCCATAGGATATGAGCATATAGCAGTACTCATAAAGAGGTCACTGATACTCCTTGCTGAGGGAAAATTGCACAAATGCTTGCATAACTATAGGACTGTCAGTTTTGATCACATTATTTAGGTCTACATTTGTCTACTAATTTTAATATAGAAAACAGAAGCTATCAACAAAGTGTATTAATTATACAAGTGATTTTTCAAAAGCCAATATCAAAATTTAAAAATGAGCATTTTTTGATTTGCTAAATGAAAAAAAAAAGACCATCAGAAGACTATTTGCAATAGTAGCAGTGGATGACTCATTACCCACTCTGGGGGCTAGTCCCAGTCCAAGTCCCCCAGTAGCTCTGGATTCAGAATCAGACTTTGAAGTCTGGGCGTCCATTCTTACATTAGTGTTACAGGTATCTGAAATAAAATGTGCGCAGTTGTCCGTACTGTTTCTTGTCAGTACCTTTTCTGTAGGTTGCAGTACTTTTTGCAGTACTTTTGTACAGTACTGTGTAGGTGCTACGGGATATGTTGGCACGAACAGTTCATAGTTAAAGAGTGTGAAGGACTGGCATCCTCCCCAGGTGTGACAGCCTGCCAAATGAGGTATGAATAACCTCAATGTCCTCCCCTGTTTGTTTAGTTCAGAAGCTGATGCCACTTAGACGACTCCTGTGCAGTGTGCCCTGAGGGCTCCACAGTGACCTAGGGTTTGCACTCGTGTGTCCTGTAGCTGTGCACTGCTCATACATCTCTTTCTCATCAAGCCCCCTAGCAGAACCTCTGTGTCAGATACTATGGGGGTAGAGCCATAGCTGGCCTGGCTACTACTGGCCACATCCTGGTACCTGGCAATTCGCCTCTCACGAAGGACAGGGATTTGAGATTTCCTTCCTGCTCCTCAAACCCACACCCGGCATTATGGGGCTTGCAGATATGCTGGTTTCCTCCTGTCTACACCACACACACACTCTTTTCCATTTAATCTTCAAAATGTCACATGATTAATCATTTCCACAGGTCATATTCTTATGACAAAAAGTATTTGGGCAGATATCAAAAATCTTCCAAAATTCAGCAGAGTTTAAACTCTAATTTATTTGTTTTTGATTTCATGGGTTAAATACAATAGAAAAGCTGGGCTAAGGTAAAGAATCCAACAAACAGGTTATAGTAAGAAAAACTTGACTGATGAGTTGCCTTTTTTTTTTTCTCTTCCATTGCAGCACCTCCAAAGTCTGTAAACTTGCCAGACATTGCAAATAATGTCCAAATGCTTATTGAAAGTGTCACCTAGGTAACTTTCCAAATTAAACTTTAAAATTTTCAATCTTCTCAGTATATCCAGGATTGCTTTTTCAAGCGTGTCATATATATGTGTGTGTGTGTGTGTATTGCAGCACCTCCAAAGTCTGTAAACTTGCCAGACATTGCAAATAATGTCCAAATGCTTATTGAAAGTGTCACCTAGGTAACTTTCCAAATTAAACTTTAAAATTTTCAATCTTCTCAGTATATCCAGGATTGCTTTTTCAAGCGTGTCATATATATGTGTGTGTGTGTGTGTGTATACATATTATATATATTTTTTTTTATACAGTTGTGTATGTGTCTGTGAGTGTGTGTGTATAAACATATATATTTTAGAGAGACAGAGAGCTGCCAGTATTTTACTCAGGTTTATGCATTGCAGGCGTTATTCTAGCCAGGCTCAAATGTGCATTCTGAATTTTGGCCTATGGCAGCAGATTTTTTCCTGAATTGAAAGTGAGCTGGGATAAGCGCAATCATATGCTGTTAATAATTAAAACCAACAAGAAAATTACCAGGTCACTGACACTAAATTATATCTGCTTTCTGAGTGTGAAAATCAAAGTTAATTAAAATGTGATAATTAATACGAAGTTAGAATAAGAGTGACTTCAGATAGTCTTTAAGCCCAGAGCATCATTGGAGGATGTGTTTAACATGCCAAGCAAAATGCCATGTAACACATAAAACAAACTTTTGTTATCCTTTGTCTTAGGCAGCAAAATATATACTGATAAGGACTGTATTTTGTTCTGTTTGTACGTATATGAAGTACTACAGTATCAGTAATCAAGGATTGTAGCTATTATTGCAATGCAGATAACATAGTATTATAATTTAGTTTTATTTGACATTTAATTTAGAGAGCTTTCCATCAGAATGGAAAAATCTGGGAAATTGCTTGTTTACTCAGTTCTCCCTCACTAGACCCTGGGTCTTGAACCTAAAGAATCACGACCTTTTCAGGTAACTGTGACTGAAACTTAAGGTCCTATAGCACAATCTGTGGGAATTCACTATGTGGGCTCAAAAAATAAAGGCAACCTAAGTACCTTTCAGGGTCTTTATATGAAACCCTTTATCTGGACCACTAAACCCAACATCACATCTGGTTCTTAAGGCTATGTACAAAGCCCGTTGCATCCCATTTCCCAGATACCTTGGGATGACCTGGTATAGTTTCTCTGGGGTGCAACCAGTTTGATGATCTCAAGACATTTTGTAGAGTACTTCTTCAACCTTAATTTACCCAGATGGGACATCAGCAAAGGGAGAAAGGGGCACCTACTCCTGTAGCTGATACAGCCATGTAATTGGGATGCTTTTATACATGTTTTTGCATTGTAACGAGGAGCTGGAAGTGATCTGAATAAAGGTCTGCAATAGTGTTTTATGGAGGCAGCTTGTATACTGCATAATTAATTCTTCCTAGTAATATGAGTTTTAGACAAATTTATTCAAGAAAGATTATCATTGTGTTGGCAGGACTTTTAATTAAATAACAATACTAAATAACTTGAGGTCATATTTTCTCCTGCATCTGTAGCTTATATTAATCCTGGTGTCAGAGACTGTCCTCTGTGCTTGTGCCATTCCTGCACAGTGAGATACCACTCCAGCAAGTTCTCTCAGTGCATATCCTCCATTGCTGGAGCCAACTGTGTGAGCTCAAAGTTAATCTTTTAGCCTCAGAGACATTTGAAAATAAAAATGAAGAAAAGGTAAAATCAGTTAGTTCACAATTGTCAATTAAAAGCTTAATACTCCATGATATTATTCATTATTCCTTCTCATTTTTCTCTGCAGCAAAGCTAGTATACAGTTTTAAACATTTCACGCCAGGTGCTGTAAACATAAATACAAGGCACGTATAAATTCATGATTGTTGAATGAGGCCCATAAGAATTGCCCTCCTGTGTCTGACCCACAGCCAATATTCTGCCTGGTAACTGGTAGTGAGAGGATGCAGGAAACCTGTGAGCAGGCAGCTGCAGGATAATCTGTGCACATTCAACCACTTCTTCACTCCTAGCAACCAGAAGCTGACTTAAACCCTGCAGCATGACATGAAACAATGATTTTGTTATTGAGGGTGTTATCATGCATAATAAGATGTTCTAAGCTTCATGTCGATTGTTTTGTGATTTAATGACAGTTTTCAATTACTTCAACTGGTTCGTTATCAGCACTTCAATTTATTGAACTCTCATTTTTCCAAGGTGGTCTCACGATATGCTAAAATGTCTTTCTAAACCAGGGGAAAACTCTGAGCTCACTGTTGTGAGAACAACAACTATCTCTTTTTATGCCTTGCTGACTGGCCCGTGTTAAACCCTAACTTTGTAAGTTGAAGAAAGCTACTTAAATGACTGCCAGCATGCAAACATTTGGTAAGCTGAACCTAAGCTGGGTCTCTTGAGCAGAGTTCCTGTCTCTCCCACCCCTCCTTTACTGTAAATGTGAAGTGGTTGGATGAAGAAGTGTCCCTTTTGGCACTGCTGCATGGGTGCAGAGAGGTGGAAGGTGCAAGATGAAGTAGCAGTCACGCTGCTAACTAGGCTCTCCAAAATGGTAAATAAGAAAAACAGAATTATTTTCAGTGACTTTTTCTAGTTTATCGAATTTATTAAACAAAGTTAATGAGGTTCCACCTCCATGTGAGGAAGAACTTCTTTCCTGTGAGGGTGACAGAGCCCTGGAACAGGCTGCCCAGAGAGGCTGTGGAGTCTCCTTCTTTGGAGATCTTCCAAATCTGCCTGGATGGCACGGTGTCCCTGCTGGAGCAGTGGGGTTGGACGAGAGGATCTCTGGAGGTCCCTTCTAGCCTCAACCGCTCTGTGATTCTGTGAAATACATATATACGGTGTAAATACTGATACTGTCATATTGTCAATATTGACACTGCCATTGAGTGTTATCCTAAGAGTGGCCCATGCTGTGACATCATGCTTGCTCAAGTCTGTAGGAAGCACGGGCATGAAGACCCAATTCATTACCAGAAAAGCCTACAGTGAAAAGGAAGCTCTAAAAGGAGGGTTAATCAGAGATTTACAGGACTCAGCTCAGGCTCCTGCTCTTAGGATATCTGAAGAGGTGAAGTTTTCATTAGTAGTATGCAGGCACAAGGGGGCTGCTAAGAAAACACGGATTTCAGAAGACACCTTCAGCCTGGCTGATGAATTCTTCAATGCCAAAGGCAAAATGACTGTACTTAAAATCAGCAGATACATATGTACTATGAGCACAAGATCCCAAATCAAAAGAGGTGAGCTGAAACAATGAGTTAGATTTAGCTAAAAGTGTCACAATAGCAAAAGGTCGCCAAAAGAGGTAAAACTGGGAGAGGCATGAAATGCAGGGAAGTCAAGAAATGAGGGATATGGCAGAAAACTCTGTGCCTCAGATGCAAAGTGATTTAAAAAGAACATTTTCAGTATTGGCTTCCAAGTGTTTGATTTAGATTATGTATTCTTAGCAGATGCACTCAGTCATGCTTACAGACTGAAAAAGTAATCCTGTGTGACATTGTATGAGGGCTGTACATCTTTTCAGCAGGCTTTATCAGCTCAGATGAGGAGTGGTAAGTAAGTGCTGCGGTAACGCTGCTCTGCCTTTGGTTACTCGTTCCCTTCTGGCCATAACATGCAGCAGAAAGGCACTTCAGAAGGTGCCTGAGCCCAGGCGTCGCAAGTTGCAGATGCTCTGAAGAGGTATGAAGTGAGCAAAATGTTAGCAAGATGTCAGCAGCCTAATCACCAAGGAGGAAAAGCAGCGTAATCACCAAGGAGGATTATTTAAAATCAATATTTGGCAGCAGTCAGGGTGAGGCAATGATTCCTGGTGACTTTTTGATCTATCTTAAGAGACTGATGAAGCTGTTATCGCCAGACATGTCAGGGGAAAAGTGCACACTAAGGAGATTTGAAAAACATAATAAATGTTGAATTAATGTCAATAATTTGCTGCACACAGAAATTGAGGGCATGCGGGACCTGTGAATGCTTAAAACTAAGCATTACAGTGGATGAAAAGGCAAAAAAAATTTAAAAAAAAAAAAAGAAAGCTTGCAAGAGTGCAGAGCTACAGAGACATTAAAGGAGGTGGCAATACATTGAGAAACGCAGATGGTTTTCTATGAGAAGCTTCACTATGGGGGACAAGGGCTTCTCTGAGAAAATCTCAGAGAAGCTACATCTGGCATGAATGGCCTAAGGGAGACTGAAGCTGTTGTGAAGGAATAATCACTCTCACCAGCAGCAGGGTGCTCCATGTAGACGTGTCCTCATCCTGCCTGGTAGAGGCGTGAGGACTGGCATACACAGTGCTGTCTGTTGGGATAGAAAATCCTCTCAGGAATGAGTCATTCTGGGGTAAAAGGAGGGAGGGAAGAGAAAACTTTAGTTCCAAAGTTCTAACTCACCAATGACAGGGAAACCTAGTTATTTACTGATCATCCTTCCAAGGGAAGGGCACCCAGGTTGATAAGCATAGCAGAGGGCAGCAAACAGAGAGGGAGGCCATGATAAAGTGACATTGTAGAATGGCATAGAACTGATCTCATGTGCTGTTATTTTGGATGTAAATATTAACCCTTAATTATTTCTTCCATTCAGATGCTTTGGGTTGAGGTCTCTTCTTAATCACACAGGGGCCATTATTTAAAGGGCCATCCAGTCTGGTCTGTCTAACATAGATTGTAGAATTTCTTCTTCCCCTGGAACATCCTCTGTTACTGTATATATAAAAACAAGTGTTACTCCTGTTACTCCTAATGGATAACATTAATGTAGATGTTCATTTAAGGAACTTCTGTTGCTTATGAAACTTGCTTTTGTTTTAGCTGAGTCTGTCTGCTAACTCAAAGCAAGATGTATAGAGCTTCAATAGAGGCTTGCTCTAAGAATCACATTTTCTAGTAGCTAAGCAAAGAATTTAACAACAATGTACATCAAAGAACTGGCAGTTCTCCCCAATAAAAATGCTAAATGCTGTGTATCTCTATCTGGATTTATTTCTTTGGCTACAGACAGAGAATAAAGAATAATCACTAAAGGTTAAAAGGCAAGCTAGGAAGAAAGGAGATTATCTTGCCTTTAGAAGTTCCTGAACGTTCAAACTGTTTTAAAGTTGCAGGATCTAATTAGTATCATTCATACTTCATATAATCCTTTGTAGATCTTCAAAAGATGCCTCACTTGTTGTTAGATTTCCATGCCTTTGAGAAACTTCAGGCTGTTCTGAGAAAGAAAAACTCCTGTTTATATGAAAAGGGAATTTAAAAAGGAGGGAGGAGTATCATGAACCAGCTTGAAGTCTGATGATGGTGATAAAGCTGGAAATAAAAGGAGTTGAAATAATAGAGGGTAATAGGAAGGCAGTCAAAGAGGCAATCAAAAGTAAATGAATGCATGTTGTGTGTAGGTCTAAGTACAGTGAGTCTTCTCAAATAAGAACTGTGATATAACCATTTGTAAGAACTGTGATGTGACCATTTATGAAATTCTACATTATGTCTGTTGTCATTCTAAACTATCTCTAAAGCCTCTTCTTTCTTTTCTCAATGGTTTAAAAGCACTATTTTCAAACGTAAGTAAATATGCCAATATGTACAATCCCGAAGATTTATGAAATGAATGTCACTAATACAATACTGATTCAGAACAGACCCTGCTACCCTCTTACTGTGAATTATTTTATTTCTTTGGACCCGAGAGTGGTCTGCTTTCATTCATTTCAGTTACTGATGGTGATAGCATCATGTTTAAAAACATAGAGCTAAAGAAAAAGCCTTTGTTATGGGAATGGTTGGCATAAAGTAATACTTTTATAATGTCTCTGATTCTGAAAAGTGCAATCATGGCTGCAATACTAAACATTCTGTATGCACAATTAAAATAGTTTCTTATTTCCAAAAAATAAGTTTCCTGGAGCTTTCTAACTTGAATATCCATCTCTCTTTTGAAAATGATATGTTTAGAGTATTCAGAATTGCTGTAGGCTTCCTATCCTGCATATGAAGATCAACTCTTCATAAAGAAATCTGTTAGATGATCTGCAACATATTCAGCTGATAAACATAAAATGTTTGCTCTCATCATTGATCTTCCTGACTGGCAGATGATATGTAAACAGAATGATTCTAGTCTGATGGCTTATTATGTATTTACACGTGGATGATCAAGAAGAAAGCTCCCTTTAATTAGATGGTTGGACCCTGGGGGGTCTCCTACCCACTTGGTTTTCCCCAGAGCATGTCATTTAAATCCTACGAATCCTTTAAGATTGGTAAGCCTGTTGGGCTTTGACAAATGCCTCAGTGTCCCACAGAGGCTAAAGTAAATGCAGGTTGAATGCATTTTTTTCTTCAAATGCAAGCTTTGTATCTATATTTCTTTTTTTTTTTTTTCCTAAGTTCAAGGAACTGTAGATAAGACCTGCATAGTTAACAGATAATATGAGGCACATTCAGTGAAAAACAGCCACTTTGATATCAATTATAATAACTCTTTGATGTGTTTTCAAATAGCTGCATACAAAGCAGTTAAGCATTCAAGATTTCTGGACTATAATCTTTTCTCATTTATATACCTTTTGTAAAGGGTGCTCTCAGTTCTATCATTGTACACTTACAGGAGTTATTTAGGAGGTACAACAATATAATTGCTGTCCCTGTATTATTTAAATTAAATGAAACAGTTTTTCATTATTTTTGACAGGCAAATATTTAAGATCTGTAACTCTTTTCTGAGGAACTAATGAGGAAAGACAAAGACTCTTCAACATACAGAGTGTTTTGTGGATATTCATTTTAGAAAGCATTGAAGAAGTTACTCAGCACATGTGAGAGATAAGAAGATGAAGAGCAGTTTTGCAATCTGTGCTGGTGAATGTCTTTAAGGCTAGATCAGACTAATGTCTTCCAGGATCAACACGAGTAAAATTAGTAAAGGAGGATGAAGTAGATGATTGTCTCTTGCTGTCATTTCTAACTTTTTTTTTTTTTTCTGGTCTGTGTGTGGTTAAGCATTAAGTCATGCATAGTCATTGAATGGAGGGGAGAGAAAGTCCATAAAGCACTTAACACAGAGTCTTGGGCTGTGACATTTGGATCCCTGTACTCTGAGCAGCGCAGGGATGTTTATCCTTGTTCAGGTTAAGGGTGCTTATGACCTGTTAAAGATAGTCACAGTTTCCCTTAAACCACTATAGCACTGCCCACCCAAGAGATCAGTTAGGAGCCTATGGCTCCCTAAAAGGCCACCCCCTTTTAACCTCTTAAAGAATGTCTTTATTTTGGAAGTCATCCTGAACAGCATGAGACACACACAAGCCTAGAGGCAGTAAGGGTGGAAAGAGCAATAAAGAAAATGTAGATTATTCCCATAGAGAAAAGTTACTTAGAAAGAAGACTTGTGCCTTCTCCCCTTTGCCCCAACTAAAGGTGACGACCCTTTTTATCAGCCGTGTTTTGCTCCTCTCAGTGAAGCCCTATGGATGCTGGTGGCTCGTGGTTACCTTTTCCTGACATGGAGCGAGGCCGAGGCTGTTGCCTCAGGGGACCCTGAACAGATAAGCACATCATGAGAGAAGAGGGGTGGACAGTAGGAAGCTTGTGCCCATGCTGTCTGCTGTGTGATTAATTGAAAGTGTTTGAATTGTTGGAACTGAACTAAATATCGTGTCTGTTGTATTTTAATTAGACTGTTAAAACCTAGTATAAGAGTTAGAAAGTAACAGTATAATCCATATAATCCATACCCACAAAGCTTCCAAGATTTATTCCTTATGTGAGTGTTTGAATTTACCTCAGTGAGCTTATTTTGGATCTGCCTGGTGTCATCCGTCAAAATAGCACTGAAAGCAAGTTACAGTGCAACAGCTTCTGTGTCTCTTTACATACCCATGCATATGGGAAAGGTGATTCAACTCCTCCCTCACCTCTCCGCATGGTCTCACACAAATTAGAGACTTTTGTATATATTGGCCCCAGGGCTTTGCTGCATGTCCTTAAAGAGATTACAGCACTATAAGGACTTTACTTGAAGCCATGTGGTGTCATCCGGTGTCAACTGAAGCCTAAATTTCATCTACATGTATGTGATGTCTATATATGTATATAGATGAGGTTGATACACCTATGCTGATACACAGAGCTACACGGGGTTGGTGAGCTGTAAATTCTCTCAGGGCACTTCTCAGACTTTTATCCTGGGAAGAAGCTAAGGAGAACAATATTTCAGTCAACTTGAATGACAGTAATCCTTGGTTTCATATGGATTAGTCCTCGTGTTTTACTGAATCCCTTTCCATGGTTGTAACACTTACAAACTTCTCTTCATCTCTGAAATCTCATGAAACATAGTGAAAGCTGGAGCCACAAACATAAAAATGCCTATGAAGCCAGACTGGTTTCTCTGAGCTTATCTTTTGTGATATTGCCCAACGTGAGTGAGAGGTAAGCTCATATCTTTTCATAAAAGGAGGTGCTTTTAGATTCTCAATTGCCTGTTATCATTAAACTTGTAGTATTTAATTACCATTAGGACAATTCAGTTGAATGGACAAAGGTGAATTGCAGAATGAATCTTGTAGGAAAACTAAAGATAAAGCAGGAATTGCAGGGTAGATGGCTATGGCTTTGTAGTTATCAAATTAAACATCCCATTCCTTGAGATGAACCGACATGTAATGGCTCATGTTCATACTAACAAGCTCTCCTAGCCTCTGAAAGAGGATGTTCATTAGTAAATTACGTCCACCTGTAAAGTGCCTACTAGCACATGACGATACCCTAAATGCACCTAGGCATTGTTTGGGAGGATTCTCAGCCAAGACAATGACAGAAACCATATTAACAGCTTAGCTGACTGAGTTCCTGTGTATACAAATATCCTTGGTATGACTTATTAGTGTAGATGTAGACGGTATTTCCCTGATATGCAGGTCCCACCTTTTTCTAAGGCAACAATCTAAGTTAATCTTTTATTTGAAAAATTATAGTTGCAGCAAATCTCTCCTGTTTCATGCAACTTATTGCACTGTAAAATGTGCAGGATGTATCATTCTTATGTACATAAATCTACAATTTTTCATTCCATATCTTTAATTTTCTCAGCTTGCTTATGATGGAGCTAGTAATGCCTCATATCTGAAACTGCATAATGTAATCTGTAATTGTCAACATCTTCTCCAATTCACTTTGTTGATGTTCTGCATTAGAAATATCTCCTCACATATAATCACACATTAGTTCAACTGAAATTTCTCCTGTTCAGTAGGATTCCCCAAACGTGGAATGTGTCTTTGATAGGTGTCAAAGATTGTAGATTTGTAGATTTGTGTTGCCTTCTGCAATGGTTAAGCCACGGGCAGTTTCTATTGAACTTAATCTTTGGAAATCAGGAACTATTCAGTTTATTTTATAAAAATGTAGTACTCATTTCTGTAGCCCTCCTTTACTTCATCTATCATTGTGCTGGCTTCCTAATGGAGTTCTTCTGTTGTTGTTGCTTTTATTGTTCATCAGTTTGGTTTGTCTGCATGTTGATTCTGCTTTACAAGAGTACACCTTTAAAAAAATATTTTTAAAAGCTTCTTTGAGAGAAGTTAATGTGTAGGACTGAGAAAGAACAAGAGTTGAATTCAGAGCTACCTGAACAAAAATGAAAGGGAATAAATAATAAAGGTCAATCAGCATTTGTGACAGTTCATACAAAGTAGGAATATTTCCTTAAGAGACTGGAGAGGTATTTATTTATTTAACATGAGCAAGCAATGATTGTCACATCGTCTTTTCATTAGTTTTTTCTATAAAAACAATTGTGAGTGGTACTAATAATCTGAAACCATTTCAGAAGCTCTTGACAGAAGTGTTTTGACACTAGCTAAAATATAGAAGGTAATAACTTGAAACATGCTGGGCCATATTCCCAGCTGGTAGAAATTGCCATTGTTCCGTTGACGTCAACTGGGACAATTTACACAAAGGTGTTATTAGTCCAGTAACACTAGTATTCTCAAACTATGACGATTCATTGGTGTTGTGTTGGGATTAGCCTGTACAGGTTTGACATATCTATTTTTGTAATGATGATGATATTTGATGCTTTATTCTTTCTCTAATAGAGAAAGAAGAAAAAAAATAGACTTAAATAAAAATGGAACATAATCAAATGCAGTATACTCTTGAAATTTCAAGTCATTTTTGTGTCTCAGAACCATACTAGAGGCTAATTTTGCTCTTATTAGCTAAAGAGAAATCGAATTCAATGAAAATCTATAGGAACTATTACCCTGAAGATACCAAATTCTGGCCAAATCCTCTGCCACCCCTCCCTCCAAAAAGAAAGCAGATCTGGACCACTTCTTTGATGGAATCATGCATTTCCCATCCTAATCTTATGCTTTTCATAAAAAAGGCCTCTGTCTTTGTCAAGTGAGTGAAGAAAACTTAGGACTGGTTAGTGGAAGCTTTGAAAAGCAGCAAAGGTGAACGGTAGAGGAAGCTGGGTATGGCTCAGAAATTGGCTGTTCTGCAATATGCAGACTTTCTGAAATATATGTACCCGTTTTCAGGAACAGTGGTGTGCTTCGTAGCAGGTCTGCCCATTCTCAAAACTGTGCCTGCAGTCACCTGCTGGCTCAATTGACAGCCTAGAGGGATCCAGGGCCACCAAGGACACAACACTAAATATATGGGAACTGCTTCCTTGCTGTTCCCTTCCAGCACTCCTACTAAGTGGAACCTGTATTTTTTAAAAATAGCAGAGGATATGGCAGTGTAGCACTGAGTTAATATGTTACTGTGAGGAGTGCTTGGTTGTAGAGTTTCTGTTGCTTTTGAATGTTTTGGAAGAAGCCTTGTCTTTGCTGTAGAGAGCAGATTTTGTAGGTGTCAGTACAGCCAGGTTTTCATTCTTTGGTTTCAGTGCTATCTATAGTGTGCAATAGTATCACCTTGTATCTTTTCTTACCTGCTATTAATATTACATATGATCCCAAAGCTCAAGATGATAATGACCTCTTTTGGTCTGAGATGTGAACTTTTGCAAACATTTGTATATTTACTTTTAACAAACAAAATACACAGTTAAATGAATTTTTTAAAGCTTGTCTCCAGTGGATGCTAGCTTCATAAGACTTCAGACTTTGGATGAGTTTTCATAATGCAGATTATAAAAGAAATGCATTTATCTTTGTTCTGAAATAGTCTAAAACTTAATCAATGGTATGCCTCTCCTTACAACAGCCTTGTCCCTTAAGATAGGATACATAAGAAGCTTTGTAAATGATATTTCGTTTGACTAAGACAGGGCATTCATCCTTTTGAATTATATTCTGTTGGAAATAAAATGATGAATTAAACAGAATATATGCATACTTGCTACCTCTGTTATTAATGTCTAAGTAGGATACTCCATCATCTCCACTTCTTTACAGGAGGTAAGAATGGGTGGAGCCCCCCACAGAGTATTTCTGATTTGAAAAGACAACTGTTTTAATAAGCTAGTCTGCTTCCTGCCTTTTTTTGTTATTCTTCTTTTTTTTCTTTTTTCTTTTGAATCTGTTTCAGAGATAGTGCTACCCTTTGGCTAACAAGTAATGTACACAGGAAGTACTGTCTAAAGCATTTCAGCTCTTTCCTGAAGGAAATTAGCACATATATGTGCAACTATGTTTCTATGTGAAATTCATATATAACTCCTGTTTCAGGAGTTATACCTGCTCAGAGTAGCTAGGTAACAAAAGCAAACAGCTTTGCTATGCATTGCTTGAGGCAGCCTGGTAAATTCTGTAGGAAGGTTATGGAGCAATTAAAGTATCTCTCTGTCTGGACCAGGACAAAATATCACTGGGAAGAACAAGAGGTGGGGAAAGGGAGGAGGGCCCAAGGTAGCTCCAGGAGGAGCAGGGGATCAGTGGGTAAAAGTGACGACTTGCTGCCTGCGTGCGTAGCTCACACCAGTGTGTCCCCGCTTGCTGGAAGGGGGCTGGCAGGACTGCGCCGCACAGCCCTGGCTTGAGTCCCTCCAGCCATCTGGTGCTTGCTGGCTTCGTAATCCCCGATTGCACCAAGATGCAGAAGTACCACGTTTACAGATGAAACAACTCACAATAGCGACTATTTGCAGAGAAACGTGGAAAATCAGAGACCACAGTTTCTTTCCTCTGATAGGCTCCTCCAGTCCCATCTGGAGCTGTGTGTGCTCTGATTGAACCCATATACCATTAGAGGCAGTGACACATGCTAACAGTTGCTCTAGCTTGTGATCCAAATACCACTGGCAAAATCCTTCCTGAATGGTAACTTTGTTCTGCCTGAATGTTGTCTTCTATTTATCTGCCAGCATCTGAAGGTTCTTTTTCCTCCCCCTTCTGTTTTTAAATATGTATTTCTTGTGTAGTGATTCCATGATTGGTTTAATTACAGACAAGAGTTAAGTAGAAATTTCTCAATTTACAGACTTTTTAAGTGAATTGCTTCTGACATTGTTTCATCATATTATGGAAGGATTTAAGCTGTTTATGGAAATCGTACAAATTAAGTGATTGTCCTTTGATGAGTGAGAGAGGGGAAAAAAGACAAAATTGCACCTTTCACTTTTTTTTTTTCTACTTAGATTACAGTTTCACTGATTTAAAGAAAAATTCCGGATTCTTCAAATGTACTGCTTCACCTTAATCATTTCTTTGAACATGACTTGGGTAACAAATTGATTTAATTTCTGTGATATTTATTCAGTCCTACGTAAAAAGCCAGATATAATACAAATTCCTTGCAGCATAATCTATTATCCTGCGAACCCTTCTTGCTATCAATGAATAAAGATTTTCATATTGCTACTTGTATGTCACTTCCTGATGAGCTCCTTGTACACAGAAGATCCTGATCTATGACTCCTATTTAGGATTAGCCCATTTGTCTCATATGAAAAAGGGCTAAAAATGTCTTACGGATTTTTTATTAACTTTTCTTCTTCTTAACCGTAAGCAACTTTTCTCTCCTTTTTTCTTCCCCTTCCTATTCCTTCACGTCCAGCTATCGATTTATAACTGCTTCAGGGCCGCTATTTCTCAGAATATATAACAGTGGGTGGTGTTTAATCAAAAAGTAAATAATAAAGGTGGTAAAGGCTTCAAAATCAAGTTTTCTTGATAAAAGCCAGGTGAAGCCATCTGTCATGGCATGCTACAAAAAGTAGCAGTTCTGTAGTTTGGACATTCCATCAAGGTTGCACTTTCTCCTATGAACAAGTAGAGAGAAGAGCTTCTCCCACAGCTGCGATGCAGACCCACGACCTGGCAGACCAGCCCTCATGCATCTGCTTAACCTACCTTGACACTGCTGGGGCAAGTCACTTGGCCCTAGGCAAGTCACTTGGCCATTCTGTTCCCTTTGTCTATAAAAAAAGAGGGTAAGGGGGAAAGCTATGCCTTAGCCTCTCAGTGACAGCTTTTGCTGTTTTTTTCTGCATCCCCCTGACCACAGTCTTGTGGGGGCATTCTTTCCTCCAGCCTGTGACTTTCCATTTCATCAGCTATGATAGATTTGGTACCTACAGAAAGTTGGTTTTCCAGAAGCCCTTAAAGACTTCTCCTTATTGTAGCTCTAAACTTAGCTGAAACAAAATATTCTTGACTCACCCAAAGTCAGACACTGCACAAAAAAAGAATGGTTAAAACTACCAACCAACCGAAAATAGATATTTCTCACCATGCAGTCTCTCCTGTCAGGCTTTTGGAAATTCCTCTTTGAACCATCATCTTTATTTCTGGACTTTATTTTTTATTATTATGGAGTTTATTTCTCTCTCATCTGAAGATGAGGATCCACTTCATGCAGTAGCTCTCTGTGTGTGTATGTGTGTGCATGTGCATGTGTGCACACTTTTCTGAAAGGGGAAATCTTGTAGTTCTGCAGGAGACTTAAAATGCAGTAAAAGTGATTTTGTTAATACTTGTTTATAGATAAGGTAAGAGTACAATTTTATCATCAGACAAAAATATACATACTGGCTTTTATTTCTGGAGGTGAAATCTGGGATTAACTTAATGACTTCAGTAGTTTTTGCAGAATTAACATCAAAGATAATTCGTGGTGACATGTAAGAAGGTATATGATGGGGCAACATTTTACGAGATGAACTTTTCTACATATGCATATTTTAACCTCTGCTTATGTTTGTATGTACTTATGTTTGTATCTGCCCAGCAGATAAGGAAACTGAAGAACGATTTTTGGCCTTTGCTACCAACTTGCAACAGTTTTGAACATAAGTTGTACAAGTTTAAGTGCTAAAAGTGTTATTGTGATGTTCACACATCTCATGCTCCAGGATATACAGGATGAATAATCTAACTCTGACTGACAGCATTGCAGTGATAACACTATCCCTCAGTAAAGTAAGAATGTGTTTTAACTTATTGTCACTTGACTAAGCTGATACCACAGGCTCTCTCCTCTTCCTTTGTTGGAGGAAAGTTATTTGAGATTTGTCCACAAATAACCTACTGTGTGGAGAGGTATATACAGAGGAGTAGCTCCTGGTGACATTCAGCCACAGTGAATAGTTCTGTTCAGGTCTCGAGATACACTGTAATAATACTGCCTACGAATGTGAAGAGGTGGGACTGAGTAAACACACCGATTTCTGTATTCGCCTTACGAAAACTTGTGGCATCGGAAGTCCGTACATTAGATACATAGATAATGAGTGTGTATAGTATTGGGTGAGGCAACCATATACTATATTTCTATAATGAATGACACAGTCAAACATGTTATTTGTCTATAGTGCTTTCTGCTGGATGTATTCTTAGTGATGTAAGTGAAAAATCATTCCTTGGACATGTAGAAATGACTGAGAATCTGGGAGGTATGGGAATGCCTGAGAGTGCCCCAAGAAGAAAACTAGGGGTTTTAACAGTATTTTCTATTATATGTGGAAATTGAGGAATTTGAGGAATTAATGATTTTTTAAAAAAATTTCTAACAACTTGCTGCAGCACTATTAGGTGTTAATGAAAACTGGATTTTAAAATAAGATAAAGTAAAACTAGTATTCTGCTGTGCTTAACACAGCAGCATTTCTATCAATTTTTACCAGATGGTGGTTACCCCAAGGGGAAAAAATGAAAACATGGTTTATAATCTTTTTTTATCTACCACACTCTACAGAATCAAAAATGAGCAGTTGGTTGGCAGCAGCTGAAACAGGAAAACCTGTTCTTTTCAATCCCTTTGCAACATGTGTTATTTCGAAGGTGAAGTACCATACCATGAGTGAGAAGCAACAACTCACTAGGTTTAGTGAAAAATGCTCATACTCATTATATCCTTTGATGGCAAAGCTATAAATTATGCTAGAGAATATCCTGGATAGGAAGGTTTGTAGTTGAGATGGGACAGATGAAATGTAACATAAGTATTGCTAGGTAGATAGTAGTATTTCCAACAGTACATGCACCTAATCTTAAATTCTGATAGTTTCCACAAAACCTTCATTTACGGGATTTCTTATCAGTGATAGAGTAGTAATTGGCTGAATGCACAGCATCGATAAAGCCAAATAAAACCAAATGGCACTATTAGAGGAGGTAATCATGTTCACACAGAATACTCTATAGTGCTTTGCAAAGTTATCTTTCCAAGCAATCAAACTGGAGTTGATAGCAATCTTTAGAACCAAAATGCTTACAGCTTTTAAAAACTGTGAGCCAAATCCTCTGCTCTGGCAAAGATACAGTGAACATATCTTTAGGCAAGATGGTGAAGAAGATAGAAAAGGTCACCTTTTAATGGGAATCTCTGAGAGAGACTTGACTGTTTCTGGCAATTAATACCAGATCACTAAGACATCATAAGACCCTTTCTAACTTGAATGCCTTTCTTCAAGTGAACAACCCACAAAAGTGCCTAGGGTACAGATATGTGTTTCTAATAAGTAAGTCCTCCAGAATGCAGTTTAGGCAGAATGAGAATGATGGACGGACTGAGAATATATTTGCCTTTTTGGCAAACAGACGTGAAGTGTTTTGAATAAAATAAAAACTAGATCAAATGTTATTGCTCAATTACCTCAGCTAAGTAGAGTGGTTTCAAAGACCGTTGTATGCCTTTAGCAAGGTTATAAATAGACTTATATGAGACATCTAACTGTCTTTTGATAGAGACAACTAAAATATAAACTTTTACTGCTTATTATAAAAATATGTGCTAGGATCGAATCATCATAAAGCAGTCCTGTCACAGGCTCCAAACTATAATATTTCAAAATCTGCAAAAACAAATGCAAGCATAAAGCTCTCAAACAAACAAAAATGGCATATTTGGGCAAAATTTTCAAGTATGATAATTCTTATGATTTTGTGTGAGGTGATCTCGTGCCATTAGCTTGTATTTTGTTGAGAAATTCTGAAAAAAAATGTTCTTTTACACTGAGTCAAATTTGCAATTGATCTGCTTTTTTTCTGTCCTCTTTCGTACTCAAGATTCTCTATTTCTGCCAGACTGAACCTCAGTTAAGGAAAAATAAAAAAACGAATTCTTCAACTCTAATTTGTAGAGGAGAATAGATAGCTGATGTAACTGATACCCCAGAGGGCTGTGCTGTCATCCAGAGGGACCTGGACAGACTGGACAACTTGGTGGTGAGAAACCTTATGAAATTCAACAAGGCTAAGTGCAAGGTCCTGCACCTGGGGAGGAATAATCCCAGACACCAGTACAGGCTGGGGACTGACCTTCTGGAGAGCAGCTCTGCAGAGAGGGACCTGGGTGTCATGGTGGATGACAAGTTGACCATGAGGCAGCAGTGTGCCCTCGTGGCCAAGAAGGCCAATGGGATCCTGGGGTGCGTTAAGAAGAGCATCTCCAGCAGGTCGAGGGAGGTGATCCTGCCCCTCTACTCAGCCCTGGTGAGGCCACATCTGGAGTATTGTGTCCAGTTCTGGGCTCCACAGTACAAGAGGGATGTGGAGAGAGTCCAGCGCAGGGCCACAAGGATGATCAGGGGCCTGGAACATCTGCCCTATGAGGAGAGACTGAGGGAGCTGGATGGCCACAAACTGAAGCACCAAAAGTTCCACAGGAACTTAAGGAAAAAAATCTCCACAGTGAGTGTGACAGAGCACTGGAACAGGCTGCCAAGAGAGGTTGTGGAGTCTCCTTCTCTGGAGATCTTCAAAACCTGCTTGGATGCAGTCCTGTGCCACGTGCTCTAGGTGACCCTGCGTGTGTAGGGGGGTTGGACTAGATGATCTCTAGAGGTCCCTTCCAACCTTAACGATTCTATGATTCTAGGATTTTCTGGGAAAAGGCAAGCAGAAGCAATTTTAACCTGTGGAGGATTTTATTATTATTTTTTACATAATAGTTTCTGTCATAAATTTGTACACTACATGATTAAAATTGAAAAGCTAGCTTTGGTTTGAATGTATGAGCAAACAGGAGTGAATAAATGTATAAAATGCCTCTTATTTGATGTACCTTTTCTAAGTAGAGAGAGACACTACTTTCACTGGAGAGAGATATCGAATGTCTACTACTGATTTTGTCCAGTTCAGATCCTGTGCCTTCAGTGTGTTCTTTATTTGTGGGATAACTCTGGTCACAAGTATGAGAGTGAGAAATTTCAGCTGCAGAATATGCTAATTTATACATTTCACCCACCTTTTCTCTAAAGTCCAGCCTTTTGCTCCCAATCAAGCTCAGAGAGCAGCTAGCCAAAGGTCTCTGTTTCATATATATCAAGTTATATATTCCTTCGTGATAATGATATATAAATTCATACCTATATTCACATATTTCAATTACCCATCTTTTGCACAATCCAGATTAATTCCAGGGGTAAGAAAGGAAACAGGATGGCTCTACTGGATGATCCAACCAGTGAATAAAAGGTGTGGAGCATCAGTTCTCCTCTCCTGATCTTTGCAGTGTTTGACTTGACCTATTAGGAAGTTCTACCATCTCCCCTTAAAGAAAAATTTAGAAGGTTAGAAATGGTTTTGATTCTCCATAAAGGGCCATTATGTGTCGTAGTCAATCCATGTTGATTATTTTTCAACATTTACATGTAACCTTTGGGAAAATTTGGGATGTGCCATATCAGGGTATCTGTGCACTGCAACATGCAGCCACATGGTTTAGTGCAAGATTGATTTAGTGTTTGTGTGAAAAAAAATCTGTGGTGGGAAGACAGAAGGAGAGGAAAGGACTCTGAAGTGACTATTAAGATGAGGTCTCTCTTGGAACTGAAACTTTCGCATCTTGCTTTTATTACTACTAAAGCTGCACATTCTGAGCTAAGAATGTGAAAAACACAACCTCCTGGCTAGAAGTCGTGCTCACCAACTAGCTTTCTTCTATCCAGTATTCTATGTGATACTGAAGGTTAAATACATACAAATATAATATATAAAATAAATACATATCTATAAATATATATAAAATATATAAATATTTATAAATATATTAAATTTAACAACATGCAGTCAGACAGGAGTGTTATGACATTTGCCAGTAAAAACACCCTATTACGTTAGTGGATTTAAAGGCCTGAAGAGACCTTTAGCTTATCTAGTCTGACCTCTTCAATATCATGAGGCCATTAAAATTATTATCCTCTTGTGGTAGGGCAAAGGATTTTGGTAGCAATGCAGTCAGTTCAAAATATAATAAAAGATATTACGTTAGTGAACTATGAAGAAAACTAGCTTCTTAAACTTGAAAATTGATAAAGATATTTTAAAAAATCTCATCTAAATGTAACAGGACTGAATATAGTTTAACCCAGTTTCTATTCATGGTAACATATTACCTTATTTTAAACACCTTGAGGAAAACATTTCAACTTCATTTACTTCTTTTGCCTTTTTTATATATCCCATAAATAAAGCCACAAGGCTTTGAAATCTGAAAGTTTGTCTTTTTTGTAGTTCTTGTGTTACTTAGACTGCAGCAACATTCATCTTACAAGAGCAGTAATGCTTGAATATCAAAAATTATACTTTAGATTTGTGTTTATAAAATAAAAAATGTTCAGTATTAAGTATAATACTTGTTACATATGAACATGAAAAACCTTTTATATGAAATCTCTTTAATAGAGGATGTATAAAAACATAATAGAGTTCAGTTGTTTTAACTAATTTTTCCTCCCCAAATTTTCTCAATAGCATTAAAAATGATTCATTTCACCATCTTGACTGATACTAGCATAGCTAATTTACAGAGAAACATTAGTCTATCAATCCGCTACAATTCATAACTTCCTAAATGACCTCTAAATAGGCAATATTCCATCCGAACTGTTGAAGGAGTTGCGTGATTCCAAAAAAAAAGTCTCTAAATGTACCATGCTTTGCCATATGCTAAGGAAATTATCAATCATCAGATGTGTGTTGACAGTAGACAGTAGCCCCCAAAGGAAGACACATTTCCTTGTTGATAAATTATACTAGGTCTGATAGTCTGGTAGCTTAGATCATCAACATGTGCAGTCTGCAAAGTCAGTAATAGCAGCTCAAAGCACTTAAAATAATAATAATAATAAAAGAGCATAAGCCAGTCCCTCCCTTTCTCCTCAAAAAATGAGTCATGACAAGCTATCAAAATTGGGAAGTTTAAAGTTTGTGCTGAATTTTGTCTTTTGCTTATAAGCTTTATTCAATTGTTTCACTCAATTGCTTCACTGTGAAAAAAGTGTGTTATAAAAACTGCTGAATCAGGACCTAAGTGCCTCTATCAAGAGTCTCTTATAATGATATTCCCAATACTTATGTTTTTTTGCCCAACTTTCTCTGTATTACACTTTGTTATGGCATAATTTAATGTTTCTGCAACAGCTTATCTCTTTTTGACTCTCAGTCGGAAAATACAGAGTCTCACAGGCCAGATGTTTTTTATCGTATTTGATGCAATATGAATGAGAATGAATGAAGCTGCTCTCAGTTTATCACTAGAATTTTTTATTTTAGCACCCAAGTGGGGAAAAAAAAAAGCCCTGCCCTGAGTACCAAGCATCCAAACAGCCTCTCTAACGCTCATGGTGCTCCGAAGGTTCTCTGTGGTTGAGGCTGTACGAGGTTATGAGGTGGTGATGCCCGTCTTTCTGCGTTCCCCAGAACGTGCTCCATGCTTACTGGGCACTGCTGACAGAGCTCTGTGGTAGAGATGCTCAAAGTGCCACGTTGCTGGGGTGGTGATTAATGGCAGTTATCAGTCTGGACTCTCAAAATGACATAAAACTGATGATAATCAGAGTGTTTATTTAACCACTGATGTATGACACACAGAAATGGGGAAAATGCTAATGCATGCTGAGCGTCATTAGTAGATTAAACTTTAAAAGCTTTTGTGGTTTATTATGCTTTGTGATGGGTTAATTATAATGTTTTAAGCTGCTTTAGCAAGTCATCTGAGTATTTCCCCTCATGTAAATGAGAGACATTTCATAGTTTAACCCATCACAATGTCAGAGACTGAAACGGTACAGAGTGAACCAGGAAAAAGCTGGAGATGCTGACTACAGAAAAGGCTTACAACATAGTCACAAAAATTCTTGTTTCTTCTCTCCCCACCTCTGTCATTTATCTCAGCATATTTGCTAACCTAGGAGCACTTATTCCTAGCCCAATTTCTCTTCTGCTCAGGTGTCTAAGCTTGATTTCCCTCATGCTTGCAGGCAAATCTATCTGATTTCAATTTTAATCAACAATAAGAAGGAATTACAAACAAAATAGATGGCTTTGGGATTTTTTTTCCTATTGATTTGCAAGATTAATTAAGAGCTTTGTAAAGTAAAATGGGGCCAAACATAAATACAACAAAAATTAAGTCTGTAGTTTTCTGAATAATTGATTGGAAGATGAATCCACAAAGCCAGATAAATAATTTTCTGAGAAATCTATCATCATTCAACTAAAATGATCAAATACTCTAAATAACAGATGTGCTCTTGCTCATCTCTATTGAAGTAACTAACAAAATTTGCATTAATTTCACTGGCAACAGAAATGCTACAAGCTAGACATCCAGAAATACACCAGCAAAACAGTTTTTCCCTAATATAGAATAGAAATTTATGTGCAATAAAAAACTCAGCTAGTACAATTGATATCCCATTCAGCAGGCCAGATATCCTTGTCCTTGACTACACATAAAATCTAGATTGGGCAAAATCTACCTATCTATATATCATATAGGTAAAGATACAGTTCCTGTACATTCAATTGCTGGATTCTGTTCCAAAACAATTTTGCACAGAACATTTTTCAGAATAAATGGGATTTCCATATCTGAGGATACAGTCTTCTTGCTGCCATGGAAACAAAAAGGATAAATACCATAAAAGCTTTTAAAATGCATGTTGATGGCAGCAGGGATAAAAAAAAAAGAGTTCAAACAAAGCCAAGTATTAAGTAAAAAGGACTATTATATGTGAAATGTCATTGAAGACATGCTCCATTCATTCATTATACAGTTAAATAAGATTTAATTAGTGAAATAGTAGGGTATTTCTGAATTTAGACACAACAGAGAGGATGTTGCTGTGCTTTATATGTTTGGGGGTTTCATTAGCCTTCACTAGGTTTCAGAGAGGTACTGTGTAGGGGTAGATTTTCAGAGACTTGTGATAACTAGTCACTCATGCTTAAGCATCAATGGTAACAGCCAACACTGTTAGCTGTTAGGCAGCTAACTAACTGTAATATGTACCCATGAACTTCTGTCCCCAAGCACTCATTTTTTTATTAATTGGCCAAGCTGTTCTAGAGCAGGGTGGTCCATGCTGCCAGCTGCAGCTGGATCCAAGTTTTACTGACTTCTCCAGTAGCAGTCTATTTCTTCTTACTCAAAAGCAGTGATCCTCATTTTCTGAACTCTAGAAAACATCTTTTTTCAGTATCACCTGTTTTTCTTTATTCCTTCACAGGGTGACAGACTAAATAGAAGACCTGCTACCTGTTGTTAACCATTGACAGCAAAACTTAACTGCTCAGCAATAGTTTAGAGTCTGTTAGAAGCTCAAGAGACACCTTTTAGAGGCACACATGGCTATATTGTCTGCATATCTCAGGAAAAATGATTGTGTGAAAAAGGAGCAATTGCTTCTCCTGGTGGAAAAGTCATAATTTCTACACCCAGTGTATCCTGTGGGAGGAGTGTGAGAGCAGATGCTTCATTAAGATTGCCTAGTCAAGGAGCTTTCATAAACAAAACACAGAGACACAAACCTGGCAGACAAGGGATAGCAAAGCCAAGGACGATTAGAAAATCCTTCAGTTGTTAAAATCAAGAAATTATGGCCATGGCCAACATGGATTTTCCAGCTCGTAAGGCAGAGGATAAAAGAGGAACATGAGGACTTTTAGATTAGAGGGAGAACGTGTGGGGCTATGTGAAACTTCCAAAGGAAAATTGAGAGATGGGGAAGGAGTAACGAGATGAATAGAGAGGAGGGGATATAAAAAGGGCTGGTTGCACATAATGAGTTCCTGGTCAGTATGCTTGTCTGACCACTCCCTGCACCTGATCACCATAGTCTTCTCTTTAAATCTGTTCTTAACTATCTTTCCCTTTAACCTCATTAGCTATCCCATACGTGAGCGCTGGCTGAGTGAACAACTAGCATTCGAAGCTAGAGCCTGGGGATGGTGCCACCTCATCTGTGGAGCTAGCAGCTGGAATGAGTGGGAGTCTTGGTGCCTACAACTGGAGGCACCACGGCAAAGTTGTTTCGGATCAGCAACCGGAGTTGCTGACCTCCAGCAACCAGTGATGGTGACACCCATATCTGTGGTGCCAGCACTGGAGCAAGAGAGGGTCTTAGCACCAGTCTGTACTGCTCAAATGGGTTTGGGGGACTCTTGGGTTCTGCATGCCACTGTGTCTCCCCAGGTGGTGGAGGAGCCAGAGTGTGAGTGAAGATAGGCTGCCAGTGTCAATGATTGAAACAGGGATCATGAGTTGTAGAGCCACAGCAACTGCAGTGGAGGAGAGCAGAGAATTTGTTTTTTTCCTGTAACTTGGTGTACATTGGTGTGTGTAATTTGCTAGAAAATCTCCAGCCCATATGGTGGGTAAAGGAGACACAGCATCTGGACAGTGATATCAGATGGACAGAAGGCCTGTGCTGATCTTTGAAGGATCTACAAGTGTGGGGATGCTGTGAGATGAGTGTGAATGCATGCATATGTTTGATAGCGAGCATCAAGCTGGATTAGCTGGCAAGTGGGAGGCCTGCACAGCAGGTAAGGCAGTTCGGGATCTGGGCAGGGGTCTCAGAAGGAAGATGCTGATATTTGAGATATCCACATATCTGCATATGCCTGTGAACTAAAGAGTAAGGGCATGTGTGCTTTCCCTAGTGAACTTCAATCTTCACTACTTGGAGATAAGGAAGGGGCCTTTTTCTGTCTGTATTTCTAAGTTTTGGTAACTATGAGTGGGTGCTGTTGAAGGCAGCATCTTGTCTGGTCCATGTTGCTGGCCATGTCAGTGTCCTGTGTGTTTGTGTGGCCAGGCAGAAGGGATCCCCAGGACCTAAAAGCCACCAGAGATGGCAAATGTTATAACGCCTCTAACAGAACCAACTCACTGGCTCTTTCACAGGGAGTATTAGGGAGTATTTCAAAAGCAGAGGTATGGGACACTGCTGTTTGCATGGGCAGGTCGTAAGTTTTTGGCACACGCTGGCTCTCCAGTGGTTTTGATGCTTCCCACCGAGTTGGAACATTAACTGGTCAATAAAACCAGGAGACTATTCATAGCTCCCTGATAGCTAATCAATGCTTCTTGTGCCAAGCAGATTTCAGGTGCAGAAGGGGACCTACTGCCTTGGACACTCCCAAAGCAACACATAGCCAAAAATGAACAGTTCAGGAAGTCAGAGCACTTGAAACAGCACCTAAGAGTGTTTGGGAAGTCACATTTCCTTTCCTGACTTCTCTCTTTATCACCAATGCAAGAAAACAGTGACTGCGCATAGTAATAGCAAATTATATCTTCCCCCTATGGTGGGATGAGTGGATATGAAGAAATGCTTCTGGAGAGTGTTTCTGCACTGATACTGGTTGCAGCAAACTCCAGAGGCTTTGTAACTGAGTAAAGCACAAACTGGGAGGAGTAGCCAGTACCCCAGAGGGCTGCGCTGCCATCCAGAGGGACCTGGACACACTGGACAACTGATGGGCGGTGAAAAACCTCATGCAATTCAACAAGGCCAAGTGCAAGGTCCTGCACCTGGGGAGGAATAACCCCAGACACCAGCACAGGCTGGGGACTGACCTTCCAGAGAGCAGCTCTGCAGAGAAAGACCTGGGTGTCATGGTGGACGACAAGCTGACCATGAGGCAGCAGTGTGCCCTTGTGGCCAAGAAGGCCAATGGGATCCTGGGGTGCATTAAGAAGAGCGTCTCCAGCATGTCGAGGGAGGTGATCCTGCCCCTCTACTCAGCGCTGGTGAGGCCACATCTGGAGTATTGTGTCCAGTTCTGGGCTCCACAGTACAAGAGGGATGTGGGAGTGCAGAGGATGGTGCTGGCCTCTTTTCCCTAGTGACCACCGACAGAACTAGAGGAAACGGCCTGAAACTAAAGCATCAAAAGTTCCACAGGAACTTAAGGAAAAATTTTTTAACTGTGAGGCTGACAGAGCATTGGAGCAGGCTGCCCAGAGAGGTTGTGGAGTCTCCTTCTCTGGAGATCTTCAAAACCCACTTGGACGGAGTCCTGTGCCACGTGCTCTAGGTGACCCTGCGTGTGCAGGGGGGTTGGACTAGATGACCTCTAGAGTTCCCTTCCAACCTTAAGCATTCTATGATTCTATGATTCTTTATGCATGAGCATGATGTATATTATCTTGGACCAGACTCTGTCTCAATAGTCTATTATGTAATTCCATAGTCTAAATATTAATTGGTTGTATAACTGTACATTGCTATTTTTTCCTGATTGGTTTTACATTCAGCTGAGCTGTGTGGACTGTGTAAAGGCAGCATAAACCCACAAGAGTGACACAGTAATTTGGAAAATTATATTACATGGTTGTATTCAGTGAATTTTATGGGCACTTTTTGCTCATTTCTTGTGTGTATTAAGGTTTGCTGTGTATAAAGAAAAAAGATTTTATTCCATTTGGATCCTCTATCAACCCAGGAAAATCTTGAAATATAAATCTGGGAATAGCTTAAACTGAAATATTATCACACCCCTATAATAATATAGAGCCAATTATACTTGTGTCATTTCAGATACATTTATCTACCATAGCCATAAGAAAACTCTAAACAACCATACTATTTCTAGGAAATCTATGGCAGTGCTTTATTAATGTGTTTTTTTTTTCTTTTCTCTTTTCTCTTGAATGACCTTTGCTGAATTTTAAGCCCAGTACTTCCTATTCTGTTATTCGTAGACACGCTCAACCACATATTTATAAAGGGCCATTCAGGAAGGTAACAGAGCTCCCTTTTTTTGCAGGAGCTTGTACTGTAAATGAAAAATTAATTTGAGATGGCCTTTCCTTTAGACTACTCTTTTGCAGACCAAATATATTTTTTTCTCTATCTTTCCACCTAGGTTGCACTTTCTTAGCATATTATCTCTTGTATTCCCCTTCTCAAGACTTTCTTTAATGGTTCTACATCATTCAACCCAGGATTCCCAAGGCTGACCACTGTGCTCTCAGTAGTGACTCTACCCAATGTCTTGCAAACCTGGATATCCACAAGTCTATGTGGCCACATGGGATCCACCTGAGGGTTCTGAGGGAGCTGGTGGAAGTGCTCACCAAGCCGCTCTCCATCATATCAGCTATCTTGGTCAACTGAGGAGGTCCCAGACAACTGGAGACTGGCCAGTGTGACGCGCAGCTACAAGAAGGGTTGGGTGGAGGATCTGGGGAACTACAGGCCTGCCAGCCTGATCTCAGTATCAGGAAAAGTTACGGAGCAGATCTTCTTGAGGGCAATCACACAACATGTGGGCGACAACCAGGGCATCAGGCCCAGCCAACATGGGTTCATGAAAGGCAGGTCCTACCTCACCAACCTGATCTCCTTCTGTGACCAGGTGACCCACCTAGTGGATGAGGTCTATTAGCCTTTCAGCTGTGGATGTGGTCTACTTGGACTTCAGTAAGGTTTTTAACAGTGTCTCCCACTGCCTGCTCCCGGAGAAGCTGGCAGCTCATGGCTTAGACAGGTGGACTGTTTGCTGAGTGAAAAACTGTCTGGATGGCCCGGCTCAGAGAGAGATGGCGAATGGGTTTAAGTCCGTCTGGCAACCGGTCATGAGTGGGGTTCTCCAGGGGTCAGTGTGGGGGCTGGTCCTCTTTAATATCTTTATGAACGATCTGGATGAGGGGATTGAGTGCACCCTCAGCAAATTTGCAGGTGACACCAAGCTGGCAGGAAGTTGATCTGCCTGAGGGTAAGAAGGCTCTGCAGAGGGAACTGGAGAGGTTGGATCAATGGTCAACCATATGAGGTTCAATAAGGTCAAGCGCTGGGTCCTGCACTTCAGTCCCAGCAACCCTATGCAGTGTTACCGGCTTAGGACAGAGAGCCTGAAGAGAACTGTGTGGCAGAAAAGGATCTGGGGGTATTGGTTGACAGCTGGCTGAACATGAGTCAGCAGTGTGCCCAGGTGGCCATGAAGGACAAAGGACCCTGCCTTGTATCAGGAACAGTGCAGCCAGCAGGACCAGGAAAGTGGTTGTCTCCCTGTACTCGGTGCTGGCGAGGCCGCACCTTGAATATTGTGTTCAGGTTTGGGCCCCTCACTACAAGAAAGGCACTGAGGTGCTGGAGCGTGCCCAAAAAAGGACAACAAAACTGGTGAACATGCTGGAGCACAGACCTTACAAGGAGCAGCTGAGGGAGCTGGGGTTATTTAGTCCAGAGAAAAGGAGGCTCAGAGGAGACCTTATGGCTCCCTACAACTACCTGAAAGGAGGTTGTGGTGAGGCGAGGTTGATCTCTTCTCCAAAATAAGTACCGATAGGACAAGAGGAAATGGCCTCAAGTTGTGCCAGGGGACGTTCAGGTTAGACATTAGGATGAATTTCTACATGGGAAGAGTGATGAAGCATTGGAACAGGCTGCCAGTGGAAGTGGTGGACTCATCATCCCTGGCAGAGTTCAGTATAAATGAGGCGCTTAGGGATATGCTTTAGCAGGCATGGTGTTAAAGGAGTTACGGTTGGTCTTGATGATCTAGAAGATCTTTTCCAACCACATTTCCAATTCTATGATTCTATGAATTTCAGCGTTAAAACAGGAGGTCTATTTCCTGTCTTTCACAGGCAATATTCTTGTTTGTATGTTTGGGTATGACTTTTGCCTAGTTTGCTAGAGCATTTCCTTCTTGATGCTTACTCAGCTTTGTGACCTCCTGTTTTCTGCTATAATGCCCCTTGTCCCACATTCTGTATATTTGAAGGTGATTTTTACACTCTCTGAACTTTCCTTGAAGATTCCTGCTTTTATTTGATTGTTCTTTTACCACCTGTCTTGACCCCCACCTTGGCCTTCCTCACCAGCTCCTTCTGGCAGGTTGATGACCATCACATCTAGAGTGATCCTCACCCATTTTTTTTTTTTACATCAAGAACTTGTCACTGATGAATAGAAAGAAATTAGATAGTTTTTGTCATTCATTTTGATTCCCAGAGATGTCTCAGTAGTTAAATCTCCTTTAATAGGAAGAGAACAAGTCAAGCAGTCATTTTTTTTTTTCAACTGAGACTGCTTTTCATGGAAATATGAGTTTAGTGTAAAGGCTAGAATAATCCCCATCTAGAAAATTTCGTACTTAAAAAAGTAAATCAAACAGTCTTCTAAAGACAAAGGTTTGCTGCCCTGAAGGACATAGTGCTTTGGATGATTTTCTGAACCTCTTGAATACATGCCATATTTATAAGATCACAAGATGCACAAAATGTATCTTCTTCCATATTCACCTAGCACAAATGCTATAGTGCATTAAACAGTGCAACAATATATGAAACAGAATAAATTAAGTGTTTATCTATCTTAAGGCTTCTTCTGTAGTTACAAGTCCTCCTTAATTAACACTATTATCCTGTGTTGGAAATCGCCAGTAAGGCTTACTCAGCTGATTCTGGTTTCATGGTTCATAGTAGATCCCCAGAATATTGCCAGCTGTGTTTTTACCTCCTTTCTCTTTTTACCACAGATTTTCTCCAGTTCTAACTTCCTCTGTATTTTGGAGCAGTTACATCCTTGATATACAGAGTAATAACTTCTCTCTTGTAACCCTATTCTTCCCATCTGTCCTTCCCCATCTAATATTAAATCTTTAATCTCTTCAATTTCTGTTATACTTACTAAATCATATTCTTATCCAGTATTAAAACTCCTGAGTCTTGATTATTAGCTCTTTATTATTCAGTTTATTAATTATCATTATTGTTTATTCTTTTCATAAGGCATAGAATTACATCTAGCAGATTAGCAGAGCTGGAGCTGATTCCAGTCTTCCTGTTTGCTTACTATAGCAAGTCTGACTTGCCCAAATTGTTTTTGTTTGTGTTTATTTATTTGAATAACTATTATATAGACAGGTATTATTGGGCTTTTGTCACCAGTCACTAGAAGCAAATTTTAAGCTCCTGTTCACTTTACAGACTGTCAATTCAGAACTTCAGTGTCTTTCTGATGTTTTCATTATGAATATTTCAGGCAAAATACTGGTTTTCCCTGAGAATTCTCAAAATTGTTTTTCAGTGGAGAGAAAGAGGGAAAATGACATTAATTGTATGCATTTTGAAAAGACATAGATTTTTAGGAAATGTAAAATGTAATGGAAAGGAAAGGAAAGGGGAAAGGGAAGGGAAGGGAACAGAAAGACAAAAAAAGAGAAGGAAGAAGGAGAATGAAGAAGGAAGGAAGAAAGGAAGGACAATTGTAAAGTCTAAGTATTAATCTCATTTGGCTACTAGACCTCACAAGAGGTCCATTATTTAATCTCTCTTGCCTTTCAAACATTAGAAAACCTTAGTTTAATAAAGCAAATTAAATTAAGACAAAATCTATTACAAAATACTTCAGGGTAAAAAAAGGTAATGGTTGAAGTGGGACATACTAGATTACAAAATCAAAAGGAGTAGTTAAAAATTAGTCTTGCTGCATATAATGAAATTAAGTGTAAGAAAAAAAAAAACAAAGAATATTTGAAAGAGAATGACAGACTGTGACTCAAGGGTGTTGGGTTTGTTTTCTTTCTTCCCTTTTATAAAGATCAGTGAATCTTAAAAACTACTCTTTAATTTTGGTATCAGATGGAATTTTTTAAAAAGGTCAAACTGCTCTTTATTTATTATTCCTATCAAAAGAAATACTTAAATCATGTGGGTTCATTCGTGAATATTCTCTAAAATTCACATGTTAGTACAAAACAATTGTTTCATGCATTATTTCATACAATTATTACATATAAGATTTCTACTGTAACCTGATCTGAAACTATGTTTTTAACAACCATTTTCAAAGAAGCAGCTAATTATGGATTGTGAACTTTCCAGATGAGGCTTGATGCTGTTAAAGCGATTTATTTGATTAGTCTTTAAAGATTTATTAGTGGGGCGAATTTCTGCTCAGATTTATCCAAATAAAAGTGTATCAGTGTCAGTGAGCTCAGAGCTTGGTTCAGTATATTTTCAAAGATATTCAGTCTGTCTGCTTATCATTCTGAGTATGAATGGATATGTAAAACTGTCTATATAAGTTATTCTTTAAAATATTTATAAATAATATATTCCAATATTTATATTCATATGTAAATGTGTATATGCATACATTTACACTTGAACACATGCACATTTTTTGATGTGTATCAGTGAAGATACAAAAATGTGTATGTCATCCTTTTTACTTGTATATTTGTTATAGGATATTCATATTGATATGATATAAGTCATATAAGTATTTCAACAGTGTACATGAGTTTTGTTTTTTTACTTACCATTATATATGTTTATATTTTAAGTTTATTACCATGCTGCAGATTCAATCAATGCTGCATATGGCGGGTGTGATTGAGAAAGCATCTCCCTTAGGGTTTATGTTTTTATTTGAAGAAAATAACCTGTGTGATGATGTGTCCCAGTCTCATTTTCAATCCAAAGATTGATTTTAAAATCAAAGTTGTTAAGGTTCCCAACTGGTTATGTTCATTTTTGGAAATAGGTTTTTCTATGCATTCAAGCATGTTTGTCCTCTGAAAAACGCTACTGCTGAAAAGGTCTCTAAAGGTGCCATTTTTCATGTCTCTGATGCCTTCCAGAACCAATTCCAGTTAACAAGCAAGAGGAGGCTTGGCTTTCTCTGCTTTTGCTCTGCTCTCCCTTCTTTTCTTGTTTGTCTCCTTTCCTTCCCTGTCCCGTTTCCTTAGGCTACTTTTCTTTTCTGAATTTTAAGTTGTGGACATGATACCTTACATTTTTTTTTTAATTACAATTCAGTGAAGCTCAAAGTGAAACTAAAATTGCAATTCAAGGAAGCTAGTGGCTGGTGATGTATTATTTTTAGATGCATATGTGCGTATGTGATTTTGATGTGCATACATGTCTTGATACATGATTTAAGTCACCATTATTCCAAACAGAAAAGGTAGTCATGTAAGTGCTAATAAGACCGATATATTTGAATATTAATAGTTTGAATATTCCACTGAATATTACTAGAGTACAGCATTTATATATCACTAAATGTTAGGAATATTCTTTATTTGTTCTAGGCAAAAACTGAACTAATACTTGGAATTCACTTGTGCGGTCTTAAGAGGGAGAGAAAAGTTATAAGCAGCAGACAGTGCAGGTATTTAAATATTACCTAAGATTGCTTTTCAGTGTCATGATTATATGACCCTGTGTCTTCCAGGCTACCCAGCCCAGCATCTCTTTGAATTCCAGTAGCTCATGAAATATTGAAAATAAACCTGTCTCTAATCTAGGATTTAATATGGACTGCCCTGTGTTTGAGACCAGTGTGGTCCTCGCTCTCTCCCCAACTCCTTCGCTCCAGCCCTCCATCTTTTTCTGTTTAGAGGGGAAAAGAGAGGGAAATTCCTATTTGGACAGTCAGGAAAAGCCTGACTGGGCTTTCCAACCCTGGGCTCTGAAATTCTTTTTCAAAAGTTTAAAACATTAATTTTAGACATTTTGCGACTCTTTTTTATAACATCAGAGAGTCTCTGTACTGTTACCTCTTTTAAATTGATCTTTAAGAACCATGCAGGCATGTTAAATTTTGGAACATTTTTTCCTAGAACCTTAGGATCTAGATTTTTTTTTTCTTTAAGAAGAGGCTTAAAAATTAGGAGTTTAATTGATAGAGAGTTTGGGAATTCAACAGGTCAATGCAAGTATCAGGAGGATTAATTAGAGGTTTTTTTGTTGATGTTGTTAATTGTAACATTTAAACGATGAGTAAATTAAAATATACTCAAAGTATCTCTGATATTTTATGCACTACAGGTTCTAAAAGCTTTCTTAAGAGAAAAAAAATCACCCATTCAGATTAGAAAACTAAATACCTTCTATACAGATAGTATAGTTGCTAGTCATCAAAAGACTCCCCTGAGGGCTCTTTAAGGACCTTTATGAAATAAGCCTCATGTCCTCTCAGTTAACACTGGACTGGTATCTGCATCATCTACATAAGCAATCATTCTCATGAATTGTTAATTCAGTCATTGAGTAACGAGAGCAGAGATTATAGATGTGGAGTCCAAACTACATTACTTCATTTAAAGATCTAGACATGACAGCTTCAGGCCATAACTTCATCGTCTGGGGAGGTAGAGAAATGTTTGCTCTTCCCTCTCTCAGAGAAAAACAGTCTTTTTATCAAGCTGCCAGATTAATTGTGCTTCAAAAGATCTGAATTCAGTCAGAATACAGGAGATGATTGTTTTTTAGATGCTCTTGGCCTTTTTTTTTTTTTTAATTCTTATTGAAAATACTAAATTACATGAGAAAGAACAACCTCAGTAAGAATTTTGACATTTCAATCACAGTAGGGGTTTCACAGTCTGTTGTGGTTTCAATAAACTAGTGTAATAGAAGTTGTTAGCAGCAGATATATTATGCCTAATATGCAGAGAAAATAGGATACACCAAAATCTCATTATACATCAAAATTTATCTCCTTCAATAAACCTTAATTCACATGACATTATAAATAGACCAAACCCTAAATTCTAATCATTCAGACACTATTTATTAAAAATATATTTTTTCTTATATGTATGCAAATTAACAAAGATTTATAAAATAAAATTAATAAAGATTGGGCACCTAGATAGTTAAAATATATGTATGAAGTAATTTCTTCGTAGTTTGTCATGTTTTACAGTATACAAAAAAAAAACCCTCACTTTCCATGAGCTTATCAGCCAGTGCTTATATAAATACACACTGTATGAAAACTGAAAAAAAAAAAATGTGGTGACATGAGCCCGAAATTTCTATTTTAAGGACAAGGTATCTACTGAAAGCATGTTAAATGTTATATGACTGAAATTATGATTTAGCTAGCTATTATGTGGTGTTAGAAACATCAATCTTTCCAGAAATGAACTGGTTACAGCTATGTACTGAATAATTTCTAGATAGTGAGGGGAGATTGGAAATGTAACTGAGTCTCATCTTAAAGTTACTTTTGCACATGCCAACAACCTTTGCAAAATTTCTACCCTCAGAGTATGCACCTCTAGAAGTGGAGATAAGGATTTTTACTCAATTTGCAGATAATTTTGCTGCAAGAAGAGGATATGGGGAACCAGCATAGAGAAGAGTTGATGGGGGAAAGGACTACTGGCAGCCACGCACATACTGTGTTTGGGAGGAGGTGTCTTGGGGCATCGACGGAGGACCAGGGTGCATGCAGCTGAGAGATGTGGGGAACAGCAAAAGAATCAATAGCACAGAGAGCAGGAGCAGAGTGAACTTGTGAACTTGCTCCTCCACCCATAGTGGGGCTTCTGCACCAATTTGGTGACGCCTGGAAACACAGAGAACATGTCAAGTGTAGTTTGAAAGGGAGGTAGTTTTAGCACACTAGGGGAACTTAGGGGTGCTTCTGAGTCAGTCTCTGAGGCCCTATCCCTGCTTCTCCCCGGGCTTGATTGCTCTGGTGACCTTCACTTGGTTCTCCTCATCAGAGCAGGACACAGTGCTGGGCAAGAGCCTCCTACTGCATCCTTCACTTTGCCTTTCCCCTTCCGTGTCACCTTCTCTGATCGCAGTAGCCCTATAGCTCCCCTCTGTTCCCTCCCGCAGACACTGTTACTTCAGGAAAGCAGAAAAGATTTCATCTCAGCTGTGCCTTCTTCTCCTTTATCTCTTTAGCTGCAACTCATCTCAAATGTACATAATAGCATTGGTCAACGAAGAAAAGTTTTAGAGGTGTTTAGTTTGCAGGTAGTGAGCTCTGGTGATTTGCAGTGTTGTACATAACATGTTTAGTTTAGGGGTTGTTTTTATGAAGGTGCACTTAAGCATATCAGCAAGGTGGGTTTTTTTAGCATGTGTGTATATCTAGGTGATTAAATAAATGATGCAAAGATGTTTCTTGGTCCACTAGGAATGTGCTTTTGAGTTAGCCTGTAAAACAAATGTCTGCTATGGAGCAAGGGCTCAATAACAATTAGCATTTAGCGCAAGACTAGTTAGATGAATGCATGATTGGTACATTCTGCTCAAAGAACCCCATTACTTGGGGTTTTATTCACTGAAAAAAAATCAAAAACCCTTCTTTTTTATAAAAATGCATAAGGAGACACAGTGACTGTGGATGCGGAGGGGAAGGGGAATTCCGCCCTTGCTGCTACCTCACAGATTCAGGAGAGCATGGACATACCAAACTCTTTCAATACCAGACATGGTGCATGTGTGCATGAGTGTAGGGTCAGTCCAATCCACTTCTGCAATAGTGAATCCAGGTGTTTTTAATTCAACATAACCTTTCTCTGTTGATTAAAGCTTTGGTAAGCTGTGTTCTAGGTACATAAAAGGATGTATGCCAGCTGATGCCAGCTTCTGCCAGCTAATAATGACTACCGCATCTAATTGACTGTTGCACTAATGTATTATTAAACAAGAATTTATTTATTTTTTGGTAAATAAATTAATTTCTTTTCCCATTGAAGTAGCCGAGTCCTAGCTCAAACCTGTGGGGTGAATGTCTACACTGTATTCAGGTGCTCTTTAGTGGTGCAAATGCATACATATGCAATTAGCCATGCCACATCTGACCCCTAACTTTCAGAAAAAAATACATTCCCTTCTGTTTCCTTGTTTTTTAGTACACTTATTCCTTTTCTTTCCACTCATTTAACCTTTAGCTAGCTCCAAGATAAACTGTTTAATTATGATCATGGTAGTGGCTCACCTGAGGCTTTTGTCTGGTTAGCAGGACTGACCTTTCGCTGATTTGCCTACACCTCGCTGCTTTAGACTTCACAGTGCTGCAAGGGAAGTGACTTATTTTGTTAAAGCAGAGAAAAAAGAAATAATTATAAAAATAATAATAATGTGAAATACCGCACCTAGCAAAATGGTTTACCTGCCTCCACATCCTTTGCCCCTTGCTCTCACGCTTAGTTGCTCCCTGCGGTTGTGTGAGAACCAGCCCATAGAACAAGCAGAGCAGTGCTGGTGTTTACCCACTGCCTGGCACACTGTGGCTAAGGAATGCCTTGACCAGATGTTGCTGCTTGATATTATCCAGTCTGTCCCGAGTTTGGAGAGTACAATGACAAATGACATTTACAAAGACTAAAGAAAGAACTATAACAAGGAATAAGATATAACAAATGGGAGGAGGGAAAAAAAAAGCTACAAGCATAGTCTTCCCAAATCATTTTATCTTTGTTTATAAACACACTATATGTAAAAAGAAAGGAGAAAAGGGAGCTCTGTCAAACCAGACTTCTGTACCATATTTCACAGAGTGAATGTTGCTGACGCTATTCAAAGGGAGAGAAGTTCCTGCTTGTTTTGCATTACTTTTTACATAGAAGTTGCATAATATCAACTTCTCAGTGTACCTGGGTTAATCTCTTAATTTGGAAGTTTATCAGTATTTTGGAATATTCATATATTTCATAATCATTATTTCCATGATTTGGAGTTGTATTTCCGAATTTAGAATTACGTCTGCATCCATGTCAGGAAATATTTGCAGCTGTTTGTGTAAAATGTTTAGCTGGTCCAGTAAGAGAAGGCAGATAAAGTGAGAAAGCGGATGCATTAAAACACCCCCCAGAAGCTCTGGGGATATCCACTGCACTTTCTCAGCCTGGAGTGTTTATTGAAAGAGCATTGGCGTGAAGGTGTTTACACAAAACAGGGAGGCGAGGTGTACCCACAGATAGAATATTATAAGCAACTTCAGAAGGGAGCCTTTGAAGCAGAAGTCTTTTTGAAATACTGATAATGCTGACATGCTATTTAGAAGGAAATTGAGAGGATGAATATCAAGGGATATTGTTCTACATTAAATGTTTTATATACTGGAACATATGGTACAATGGAGATCTTAGGCTGGTAGAAATGTAATTACGTGAGTACAATCATGTCTCTGTGCTAATTGTACAACAAGGTTCAGGTTAGAAGAATAACCTTCTATTTAATGTATTCATGAGCTGGGTTGACACTTGAACTAGAAATAGTAACTAGATAAGGGGGAAAACATATGGCTCATGGATTCCCACGAGAAGCTGAAGGAGCTTTCTTGTCTTCTCTAGGCAATACTCGTGGAAAACAGAGCCAGAGCGAGGGACCTGTCAGCAGAAGTGCAGTGACACAGGCAAAAGATAAAATGATAGCTAAACTAGCTTTTAAAGTAATACCTGCAAGAATTATCTTTAGTAGCAAGCTGTGACTTTTTTTTTTTTAATACTGAAATAGTTTTAATGCATTGTGTTTCAGTTTTGATTAATTTTTAACTTTCCAAAAAATGCTGCTTAAGAGAGAGCAATTAGTGAAGCTAAAATCAGTTGTCACAATGTGAGTAATGATGTTGTGAATTTTGAAATGATTCAAAGGTCATGAAATTTTCAGAAATAGTAACTCTGAAATCTGAACTCCGAAAACTCTGAAATTTTCAGTAGCCTTTTTTGTTTGTTTGTTTTTAATTAACCTTTGCAGATCCAAAAACAGAAGAAATCCTTTGAGGGTGAAATCCCATCTTAAATGTTCCTGCAAGAGGATTCCAATTTTTCTTCCTTTAGGAATTCCACCTGTACTACTTGGTATTCCTTGAGCTTTGGGTAGGTTCTCTCCCCCATCCTCTTGACCCAGTGTCTAGTCTGTATTCACCTCTCTCCCCACCGCAATGTCAAAGAGGAACAGACATTTTGCATTTAGTCATGGGTAGCATCCACATAATGGAAAACAAAAGCTGATAGTGGCCATTTTATTAGTTAATGGTAGCCATTATGAGTAAAGCTTGACAGCTTTGTATCACCCTTTACTGAGACAGACTGTGCAATGCTTCCTGACAAGTTTATGATACTCAGAATAATAATAACTGGCAGCTCTGCACAGGTACCTCTCACTAAGGGAGAGCAGAGTACCACCAAGAACATGGAAAAGGAAGGAAGGGCATTATAGGCACTCTGACCACAGCATTTAAAAAACAGAGCAGAAGAAAAGTCAGATGTTAGGTCATCGGCAACCCCTTCCAACACCTCTCACAACATAACGAAGAAGTGAAAAACCTGGTTTCACTGAAGTCCTTGAGAAAATCAAAAACTAACCAAAATGAGTTTTCCCAAATAGTCTAAATAAAGGGCACATTGCGACCAGAGGAAATAAGCCTTGTTCAATTTTTAGCTATGCTGCTGTCAAGGCATGAATTTGTATTACTTACATTTAGCTATTGTTTTTAACATATTCATAGTGGTGAAGGATAAATTTGTTTTGCCTAGTTGATGCTCCTAATGCTTGGAACAAATTGTGACAGTCCTAAAACATGTGACTGCCAGGAAAAAAAAAGTCTTTAAAAATCCCTGAGCAATTTAATTTGACATTATTGATCCACTGTTTTTAATTGGTTTGAACAGCACTCCAAGAGAAGCATTCTGTATTTTGCCATTTGAGATACTGTCTGGTTACTGTGCTGAAGTCTAGACACTGTCTCAGTTTCCAAAGGGCATGAGTGTCCCTGATGATGTCGTCTTCAGGGCAGTATCACTCTGTACAGGGTAAGGTATTTTTGCCTGTTCGTTACCCCTCCTTTGGTAATTAAATCTGCACAGTCACTGAGTGAGATTTACCTGGATCTTTAGGCTTATGTGTTTGCTCTCGTGCTTCCATTGACCTGGTGTGTTTTTTTCTATTTAACGTATTCATGAGCTCTGTTGACACTTGAACAAGAAATAGCAGCTATGTAAGGGGGGAAACATGGTTTATGGACTCCCATGGGAAGTTGAAGGTATCCTCAGAGAGGGACTCCTCTTGAGTGAGTTCAGCCCTGGGCTTGCCAGATAGCCCAAATGCACCGAGAGCCCCTCTATGCCCGCAGTCCGTGGTGGGCACCTTCCAGCCTCCCAGGAGAAAACTCAGATGTAGCGTTTTCTGAGCATCCTGAATCACAGTGGTGCTATCATGGCTCTGCAGTATCACAGTATGTAGATACACCTTACGGCCAGGACAGGACACAGTGAACCCTCTGTGGGTGACAGAGCAGTGCAGTGATGTTTGGTGGCAGAAACAGGTCTCCATCACCTCCTGCAGCGTGGATTCTCCCACAAGATATTGCTATGAGGTAAATGGCCTCAAGCAGAAATTCAGTTACATGTTTTGTCTTTTATAAAAACTAACAAAATGAAGGAGACTTGTTTCTAATAGTGACTTTCTTCTTCAAAAGTGTTTTAAAGTTTTTAATAGTTTTTTTTTTGTTTTTTTTTAAAAGAAATACTCTTTTATGCAAAGTATTTTAATGCCTTTTTTTTTCCTCCTTTTTCCCCAACAAAAAGCCCAAATGAGTGTATAGGCTTCTAGGAATCAAAAATGAACAAGTTACCATAAAAAGAAAAGGCTCAAAGTACTATATTGTATATCCTGAACAAAATAGCACATTTTTAGGATCTCACATCCATATTATACTTTGTGTTTCTCTTTTTCCACCTTCTCATTTAAGATTCTTCTGTCTAGATCTTAAAGAGTCCTTTGTTCAGGCTTTATGTTCATTGATTCAAAAAAGATTTCCTACTGGTATTGCTTAAATATCAGGAGCGGCTTTCTAATTTACATGGTTGCAAAAATACCGGAATTGATGTTATGTTTATGTTAATCTGTAACCATTTTTGTTTGTGGTGGTTCAAAAGAAAAGATGAAATAAGCAGTAGGAATATTAGTGAATCTGTTTAAAAGTGTTAGTGAATACATTTTGCTTGAAACTTTTTTTTCTGTTTTTTTTTTCTTATTCTTATAAAAACTTTGAAAATGTTCTCTCCAATCTATTTTTTACAACCTTTCTCTTTTATTCTTGGATATTATCTTTCTCCTCATTTTCCTTCCCTCTGAACCTAATCCACAGCTATCTTAAAAAACAGATTTTATGAACTCTGAAAGTAGTCCAGTGTCTCAGTCTCTTATTGCTGACCATTGTTCCCATCTTTCATAATCTCTTTCTCTTTATATTTCTTTTTCTTTTCCATCTTTGAGGCTTCTAGTTTCTTTGAATGAGTTGGCTTTCACACTTGAGAGCTGTAGGTCTTGTATACATTATGGAGGATAAATATCAGACCCAACCCAGGAACTTTCTTATTTAAGAAACTCTTAAACACTCAAAATGGAGGTGAGCCACACATCCAATAAATGCTGCTAGCACTATACAGTTTTACAGAGAAACAAGACAATACAGAGGTACTGTGTAGCAGAGAAGACCTTCAAACATATCCATCCTCTAGTTGTGGTTAAGTGGTTGCTTTTTTGTTGCTTTTATTTTCATGAGAAAACCATGTTGAATGCATTTGACTGAATGCAAGGTTATTAACTTTTGCAGTGAGAGTACACATTCCCCTGTTTATGGCATTCATTTTTATTTCCCATGAATTAGTCATCCTTCCCCATTCCCTGTTTCCTCTTCCTTCTGCTCCTACTTGTCCGTTCTGTATTTCCATTTTCTTTCCCTTTATCTCCTCTTTCCTTATTATTCATTTAAATCAGGATTTTTTCTGATAAAAACATGTGAACAAATATCTGCACAAGTGCAAAGAGAGAAAAAGGAAAAATAGACCTGAGGATAGCATGAGGAAACATGAATGGCCAGAGCAGCATGTGCCGTAATACCAAGCAGGAAATGAGTTAGTGCCTCATTTATTGTCAAAACAGAGCATATGGGCAGCATGGTGTGTTGCTATCAGAACATGGTGTTAATTAAAGTAAACATAATCTATTTGTAAAGTGGTAATGTCTGTAAAAATAACAAATCTACAGAATCTAGTAAGTATTTTTTTAAGTGTTTGAAATCAAGGATTTTTTTCCAAAAACAATTATAGGGCTCATCGTGCAGTGTTTAGTCACACAGGTTACTTAGCGACTGTACAATATCTGTGAACAAAAATCTTCAGTTTTTTCTACATCACATTTATCTGCAAAGGCCGGGCATTTTCTTGTGTGCTGTTCATTACAGAAGTGCTTAGTACCAAGTGATTCTTAAGGACATGACATTTTAATAGGAGTTGGAGTTCTTCAGAATCCTACCCCAGAGTAAGAAATCAATGCATTTCTAATTGGTTGGCTATAAATAATATTTATGACGAACTCCTCACTCAACGTTAAGAAAAAGAATGAATTAGGTGTACTGCATAGCTATAATATTTATATAGCACATATATGAGTAATATTTTGAAAGACTTATGTGTATATTACATCCTTTGCTCACTTTTTTTTTTTTTTCCTGAATGCTGAAGGACAGAAAACTCCCGTGGGTCCTCATTGTCTGTAATCTTTTTTAAGCACTGCTTAGCTCAACATAAAACTGATGGTAAGTGTCAAATTCTTATATTTCCAAACTTTCAAGATTCCCATCATTTTCTTTTCATATAAACTTGCTTTACATTGAGGCACTAACTATTTCAATGTACCATCTACACTGTCACATTAGAGTTGATAAACTCTTCTCATCACTGCTGTTATGTTCTGGAAAAGTATTACCAGAATATGAGTAGCGGATCCCATTGATGCTGGGAGTGCTGACATTCAATGCTATTAGTTTTGCAACCAGTTTTTCATTCAGCTGACACTATTACTCGGGATGTGGAACATCTCCTTTTTTCAATTCCAGGATATCCATTTCCCTGTTTGATTTACCTTTAAGAAGGGAAAGTGAGGACTACTGCAGAAATAGATTACTGGGTATTTTTGCATAAGCCTTAAATCTGGCTTCCTGAGAACTTTGATATGTTCTGTAAAAGGTTTATTATTTGCCCTATTTATGCTTGTAACTTTAACTTGCAGTGTATAAATTAGAAGACAGACTATAAAAGACTGAGTGCAAACTTCAGAATGATTTTTCCCTTCTTTCTTTGCAAAGCCGAGCTCTTTGCTTTAAAGTGTCTTTTTTTTCATTTTTATCTTGGGGCAGTAGCGCTTATTAGAATATTAGGTCAATCTTCTTATAAACATGCCTTGTCATTTAAACCTTTCTTCATTCTTACTGTGCTGGCAATCTTACTGTTACCATTTTCTGTTGAGTAATTACTGTAAGTGCATTAGTAAAGACCAAACCTGGGTTTTCCATTTAATAGCATGCCTGACTGTACACAAAAGGGACAGTATTAGAGCTCTACATTCCATTCCTCCTCCCTCACCCCAAGGAATGTAAAATTACCCATGGATATACCATGCAAAATAATGACCAAAGAGCAATTCTTATAGGTTATTGCATAAAATGAGTAAAATAAACAATTCAGAATTTTGATAAGATCATAGCCTCTTAGGCGATCATTTGGTTTTATGATGATGATTTCTTATAGCAACTCCCACTTTCTCTCATCATCTGCTTTTCCTTCCAGCTTCTTTCTTTACCAAATGTCACCGAGCCTATGACCATTTTCTTACAAGACCAAGCTCGCTACGCTTTCTGGCATGGATCTGAGCAGCGGAGCCCTTTATTCTTGCCCCTTCGGTCGCCCAGCTCCCCGCGCGACTCGCACTTGATTCATGGTGAAGGGCAGAGCTCTCTTTCCATCAGCATTTTTTTTTTTCCATGATCTTTACTCTGAGATATGGAAGCTCTTGATCTGTCCCTTTCATCTGAAACGCCGTCAGAAAGACTGAGGCTGAAGCAGTATCTTCTCTTTCCAGTTGCACAGTTTGTGTGCACCTTTCGCCTAAAAAGCATTTGTGTGCTTATGCACACGTTTTTGTTCTGTTTTCATGAAAAAATGAATCAAGAATGGTACGAACCTGCTTCCCTCTGAAAGACCTCAGACTCCCTCTAACTGCCGTATTTATTACCTGCAACTTGTGTGGCATAAGGGAATATAATGACAGATCTAAATAATTAATGCTAAACCACCTACGTTATGTGACTCAACATCTGGCTCATTTACAAGGAGAAAACATGAGAATTTTTATGAGAAGAGTCTCTGCTTATTCACTGCAACTAATGTTTAGAATCTAAACATACTGGCATGTCTCTTAAGCTTAGCTAATACCTGGTCTCCTTCAAGGCTGCTAAGGAAACATGTCTTCATTTATATATCAGTTAAGAATGTTTTTATTGATGTGTGCCATATGGGAATGTATGTATGTTCCAAGACCTGAAGTTGACACATCAGTCTATAAAGCTAATGCTATAAAATAACATTTCATTATTTATATTGGGTGACTGAGTAAGACCAGAAATCATGTGAGATGATCAGAAAATAGCTTCAACTTAATTTTGCATTGATTATAATTTCTTGAAGGTGTTGTCATAAATAGTGTAAAAAATATTTATAGCTCTCACAGAATAAACAGATTTTAAACAATTATGCGCTGATGGAAATGTTTGAAATCTTTCTGAGTAATACGAAAATCTTCCTGTGAGAACGGAAGGGAAGATTAAAAGGAGACCTAAAATAAAAAGTTAAAAGGAAATCAGAGGCATAAATAAAGGACTGAACTGAACCATAAGTTCTAAGGTACTATAGTTTATTCAGATATGTTAAAAAATGTAAAGTAGATGGCCTATTATATACCACTTTCTCACTGGATTTTCCTTCAGTCTGCTATTCTCTGACCACCATTCTAAAGCCAACGCATAGTTTAAGAAATTATTCACAATTTTGTTAAAAATCAAAGATTTTTTTTTGTTTGCTTTTGTTTCGTATGGATACAAAACTCAACAAGCAGGTGAACTATCAGAGAAGTGAATTAAGTGTTACAGGAGGACTCAGGGCAGAGCAGGATCAAACTTTGCCAGACGACTGTTCACCTGACAAGACACTGACATTGTCAGTGATTTCCAAGGCCTTTCCCCTCTATTCCCTCATACAATGTATCCTTTTTCTTTAATATAAACTTAATAAGGGAGGAAAAACCCTGTTGATCAGCATAAATATATTTACAAATGAAAGAAAATAGTTGTTTTTGTAAGTCATGCTTTACCTTCACACTCCTCTGTTCCTTACAACAGCAATTACATGCAATCCCTTAGAAAAATATATGATTGTGAGAAAGGGCACCATCCCTAATTGTATTTGATACAGCTGCATCCAAGTCTAAATCACTAATGTAATGCTCTTGTGTAAAAAATGTGTAGGCACATTCATACTGACACAAATACAGTTTAAAGGAAAAAAAAAAGCCCCGTTTAGATAGGCTAGGGAGAGCTCCCATACAATCTTTCCTTAAGATATTAAAGCATAATTTCATGATGAAAAGCCCTGTTTAGATAGGCTAGGGAGAGCTCCCGTACAATGTTTCCTATAATTCTCTGGACTTTAAGATATTAAAGCATAATTTCATGATGATTAGTCCTATTGCAGGTTGCATAATATCTGTAAGGATACATAAGTTTTTCTCTATCATTTAGCACTTACCCATGTCATTTTTCCTAATTTTGTTACCATGTTTGCTGGTACAAAACAAGATTAAAATGTTATGGTGAATCTGTTAATTTTGAAAAAGAAATGTTAAGAAAGGAAAAACTCTATTTTATCATGCATAAAGAGTGTTTGAACAGTTTAAAGCCTGGCCCTTTCCCCAGGATATATGTATTGCCACAGAATTTACAATTTACAATGCCCCCCAAGATAAAATTCTGAAAGTGGTCTTATAAAAAATCATATTTTCCTCAAAATCTCGAGACAAATATCAAAGATAACTAATAGGAAAATTACTGCAGCAGAGTGCTCTAGCTTTCATATATATAGGTGAAATATTTTAATGGATTGATAGAGAGGAAACACATTTCCCTCTGCAATTTCTCTTTGCTCAGCAGTAACTTTATAGCCGAGTGAGCAGAAAAATACCTATTTCAAATGAAAAATACTGTATTTCCTTTCCTTGTCTTCCTTCCCAATTGGCTATTAAATGAAAATCTGTACTAAACTTGCTCAGTCTTCTTAATGCACAGTGGAGAAGGTGTAAGAAGTTGTACTATTGTACAGTATAAAATTAAGATTTTGTGTGCATGTGTGTTTTAGCGTGTGTGTTTTTATCTTGACCTTGTAGAGGAGACTGTATAAAAAACTTGCTGTTTTGTTAAGGGTGAATATACCAGGTTCACCCTCGTTTGTGCTTCACTTTCTCATGTTGGAAGGGGCTTGTTATTCTAACCGGAAGTAAAAAGAATCACTGAACTAAACAATTTGTTTTGCTTTGGATTTAGTTTTCCAGGGACCAGCACTGGAACACTAGAACACTGCCAGGCTGTAAAGGTTATCTCATTTATGTGACAACGTATGAAAACTGGATTATTAAAAATGCAAACTTGCTGTTTTGTTAGGGGTGAATATACCAGGTTCACCCTCATTTCTGCTTCACTTTCTCAGGTTGGAAGGGGCTTGTTATTCTAAACGGAAGTAAAAAGAATCACTGAACTAAACAATTTGTTTTGCTTTGGATTTAGTTTTCCAGGGACCAGCACTGGAACACTAGAACACTGCCAGGCTGTAAAGGTTATCTCATTTATGTGACAACGTATGAAAACTGGATTATTAAAAATGCAATTGCAGAGTTCCATCATTTTTCTTTCAAAGAGCAAGTTCTTATACACCAGTTTTAAATTTATACAGTAACATATTTCTTTCTCTATTCCAGATATTTCCAGACACAAAGCAAAAGTACAAGTCCATCACAGTCAGAAATTAAAAAAAAAAAAAGGGCCAGAAAAGTAGATGAGGACAGGATATTGCAGGTATAGAAATAGAAATGTGCACACATCCAATAAAATAAATATATAAATGCTGATTTATATCATCAGAAGTTTCTGGTTATGAATCTTTGCCTGATTTTGCAGATCTACATCAAATACACTGAAGTGCATCCTTTGAAAGAGCCTAAAAAGGCATGCACACAAAAAAATGGGCATATACCCTTTGAATTAGGAGTAATACTGTGGGATGAAAATAATACATACCCAAGAACCATTTGAGGAAGACTGCACGAAACTTCAGTAGTAATGGTAAGGTATTTTTCAGTTTGTCATTGTTTTAATGAGTAGGGTTATCTAAAAACAAATTATGAAAACACACATTCTCTGTGTAGACAAGTATAAGCTGGCAACATAAAAAGAACTGCTTCAGAAACATACAGTCTTTCTAATTTCTTTTAAGAATGGGAAACCACAAAAGCTAGGAAAGATCAAGGTAGATTACCTTTCTGCTTGTGTATCAATAGAGTTATTAATATGTAACTATTGGCATTTACAGAATAGAAATATTTCAAATGTAAGAAATACCTCTTATTTCTTCTGTTACATGTTTTCTAAAGCTTTAAAGAGGCTGAGCATTAAGCTGAGTAAGGCCTTATATCCTCTGGATCTTTTGTGAAATATAGAAATGTAACTCTATTTTGCACTCTGCATTCTTCTTCTTGCAGAACCCTTGTGTCTCCTTCGGCAGCTGATAATCTTTTTCTCTGTGATCTTTGCAGAAAACTTGTTGCCCCAGACCAGAGAAGGGAAGCATGCTGATGAATGCAGTTAATTTGACTGGCAAACTTTATCAATTATTGATTAAAAATTAAAGAAATCAGAGAAACCAGTTAAGAAACACTGCTGCCTGCAATCACCTGAGCTATGTGCTGTTTTTAAATACAAGCAATAAAAAATGTTTTTATTTGTTATGAAAGCACAATAGATCTGTAGATCCAGCACACATCAAAATGCACTGGAAAATCACAGTGCAGTGGCATTTGTACAAAGTCAGTCCTTAGAGAATAACATTTTTTAAAGTGTGAGGTTATGGCATGATCGAGGACCAAATAGGCCACCTTTGTGAAGGGTCATGTAGCAGACAGGGAGACGAATGTTTTAAAATAAAGTAAAAAAAAAAAAAGTGCCTTTTTTAGGGAAAATGGGAGATGTGTAAAAAGAAAATCAGCAATAAGAATAGGGAAAAAGACACTGAGAGATTTAAAGTATGATGGGAACAACCTGGTAAAGCAGTATCAGTACTAGCCGAGGAGGGGGTACAAAAAAGAAAAAAAGGAGAAAGGATCATTGAGTTATTCATAATTACTCTTCAGACTAGAAAGAGGGCCTGACTAGCTGTCTACTAAGACAAAAACATTCAGCACTGAATTCTCACCCTGAGCGATCAGACCAGCTGTGAGATGACTATTATATATAGGTTCCTTACACAAAATACTAAATAAAAAGAAAGGTTCTGAACACATACTGTACATTCACTCACTGCTGAAGGGTTTGGAAAGAAAACAAAGTACCTCATTCCCTTCCAAAAATATACCATTAAGAAAACAAAGTACCCTCATTCCCTTCCAAAAATATACCATTTATTCATACAAATTTCAGCAAGTCACATCTGCATACCATAGGAACTGATCACTTAACACCTGGAAATATTTTGCAATATCTCCTTCACATTGCACATTTTTAAGGTGCAATTTCCCCATGAATTCTGATTACTGAATCCTAAGAGGGATCATCCTTAAGGGGGCAGTTCAAATTCTTATTCCTGGCTCAAGCTCTGTGTTTTTTAAATTCTTTTGTCATGAGGGGTGCTGTAGCTATAAAAATCACAGGAAAGCTGCGCGGACATTAATGTTTATTAGCAAGCTTTTCAGCAGAGTCATAACTAAAGTGATCTAAGCTTTAAAACTCCAGTGCCAGCTGGAGAATCAGAAAATGTGCATGAGGCTTTAATTAACTGTAAAATCTGAAGTGAACTGCATTGCACGATACCTGGGGATTTCAATGAAGAACGTACATATGTTCTCTCTGCTAATTGAAGATGAGCTGCGTTTTAAGGGATGGCGTCCCCTGAGGTCGTAGAGCCAGAGAGAGCAGAAAACAGGAGAAGAATTTTAAAGGCCTAAAGTAAACTTTCTGTTAATGGCCTGCCCTTTGCAAGCAAAGTGTATTAACAAATTATCTCTGAGCTGATTTACTGCATGTTGTGAGAATTTTACATGGAAATAGGGATGAAGCACAAAAGGAAACTTCGTTATTTCTCTTCCTAGTCATAAAATACACAATTTAAAGGCTTTTTTTTAGCTCTGTGACAAAACTCGTGTTTAGGATTATCTTTTTTTTTTTCATTGAGCCTTACTTTTTCACAGGTGCACAAGAACTAGCAGATTGCAGGGGATTTTGGCATGTAACAGGGACAAATGCCGGTTGCATATCCTAAAAGAAAAATGCAGATTGTCCCAAAAGGGGTAGTAAGGGACTGTTAGTAAAAGATTCCAGCTTTCACATCTCCTCTCCTGCTTTCCAGTCCGCAATGTGTAGTCACTGGCTGCAAGTCCAACAGCTGCAATATTTTCCCCTCTAAATAACTTTGCCACATGCTGGGAGGTATCTGTACGAGCAAGCTAACTGGATCTTGCTCCTCAATTAAGTAAGCTTTTCCAGCTGCTCTTCCTCCAGTTTCTGCTCTCTCTGTAAGATGAGAGTCATGAGTACAGAAAAAGCATGAGGAGCTGCAATCTGGAGCCAAAATTCAGCTGCCTCCAATCCTTCCCTTGGGGTACGACAGCGAAATTGCTGAGCAATCTGGCATCCTACAGATCTCGGTATAAAGAGACATATTAAAAACTGGGAGCAGCGGAAACATTACATAGATGCAGTTCATTTCGTTCATGATGCCGTGTTACATCACTTGGTGAGAAGTGTTAGGCACACCTAATTTCATATTAAATTGTTGCAGGGAGGAGGTGAGAGGAAGTATTTCTTCCAGATTTATGAGGCCCACACCAGTTGCTTCTGGAAGTTTGTGATATCTGCTATTGCAGGTCTCTGAGACACACGTGACAGGTTGTGGGGAAGAAAGGTATGGTGCAGATTAAAAGGGCAGTGGAAATTGCTTTTAGGTGCTCTGCGGGGAGCAGGAGTTTACAGCTTATCCAGAGTGGTTGAATTCCACTGAGGAGAAAAGGCAGCACTGGGGACAAGAAAGCATTAACTGATTAAGTTTGCAGGGAAAGAAAACGCCTGAAGGGCTAAAAAAAGCGCAGGGAAGCAGAGAAGCAGATATGAAATTGGGGAGTCTCAGTGTCTGGATTAATATGTTAGGAAGGGGGATATAAGAAAGAAAGAAGTGTGTGAAACAGCCTGGAGAAATATATTTTCAAGTCTATCTCCATACGGTCAAGATAGACTGGATTTGTGTTTTCCTGTTTTACTTTATCCTGGATTCTTCCAAAACTGGTGTGTTAATGAAGGTAACTGCTGAATTTGAGTGTGTAATTGGTTGGGCCACGTTGAAATGGGCTGCGAATACAGAATATTTTGTAAGCTGCCTGCAGTTTTAGTGCAGTTTACACTGGTTGCACTTAAGTTTAGCTTAATAAGCAGCTGGGTGAGAAGAGCCTTGGTCAGTGTGCAGCACTTTCTGAAACAGCATATCCTCGACCACCAGGGTGTTCAGAAGCCAGCTTTCCTGTACAAATGGAAATAAAATGAATGTGAATTAATAAATGGCTATAAAGGTAGATAGCTGTCATGACAATTTGCTGCTAAAATCGAACAGTTAGCCATTACATATCCCGTTATGTCAGCAACATAATTATAGTTTGTCTTACAGTTGAGACAGTTTTGAAAATGCAGTAGAAAATATTGCCAACATAATCTGAAATGGTACCTGGTTGCTGAAAAATAATGATCTGTTAAGATATGTTTACTTTCCATTTCACATTTATTTCATATGATTCTGCTAAAAAAAAAGGCACAACCAGACAAAAAAACTATTCAGGAAGGAATTGAGGAAAGTAAAGAAACTGAGTCTCTCAGCACATAAAATATTAACTACAATCAGAAGGGAAAACTGTTTACATCTTGTTCATGTGAAGTGTGTGCCACGTATAGAAGGTGAGCACATAAAACATGATATTTAGCATGCATACTTCAGGTTAGATTAATGATCTGGCTTCCATTAAGTTTAACAGGCTAAAGATCTAGCACCTAAATTAGAGGCTCAGGAGAGAATTAATTTGGGTCATTTTTCTTGCATCCTCAATTCCAAATGTGAAAGTGAGGAAGAATATGTTATGGACACACAAAGTGCATTATGTGTTACTGCTGTTGTTAGCATTGAAGAGTCAGGACTACTACAGCCCTCCTCATTTTTTGTACATTTCATAGAAGTTGAACAATTGATGTAGCTCCTGTTTGTACAGAGCTATTAGTACTATCATTATTTGTCTTTTTGATAGTATCTTAATATTAGTTTGTCAGACTATGATGAGTAAACTTAGCAGTGTCAGAATTCTAAGATCTTCTTCTTTTTTTCATATTTTCAATTTTAAGCCTAATTGATGCCAGATGACTGGCTGGACTTGTATTTACTTGTTTTACTTAAGCACTAACTCTGAGGCCAGCTCAAGATCAATATGTAATTTCAAGGGAGGTTTCCATTGACGAGGGTGCACAACCTGGCAGTACAGCATAAGACAGAGGCCCCTGGGTGATCCAAATCCCTAGCTGCGTGAAGACACGAGGGGCTGAAATCATAAAGTCTTTCAAGGATTAAAGTGTGTGTCCCTCTCCCTTTCCCTAATAGAAGCAGGAGAGCTCCAGGGGCAATCTCCTCTCTCTTTTGTTCTCCTCTACCTTTGAACTGCTCGTGGAGACCTGTCTGCCCTTCTTAGTTACAGAGTAAATCTCTTGTGCATTTCAGCCACGCTGTCATCTTGGTATGCGGCTTGTAGAGCCTGGAAAACCAGACACTGCTCCACCAAACACAGAGTTAGGAAGTTGCTGGACTTGGGAGCGTTTTTCATTCTTTGCATCTCGTTGGGGGAAGGCAGGATATCCTTGAGCATCAATGACTCTGTCAGAATGCAGCGTTGTATTTACATATTATTTGCATACTCTAAATAGTTGTGTTCTTCTCATGAATCTTGCATAAAACGAGCATATCATCTGGAATAATGTGCCAAATGGAAAAGGTTTGCTTAAGTTTTATTAAAGAAATAGGATTTGGATTAAGTATCAACCTGCTAAGCACTCTTCTGCAATCAAAAAATATCTTTGTTTGTTTTAGTATTTAGATTGTGGCAATACTGAAATTATACTAAGCAATTAAACTTTCCAGGCGTAAAGGAGATGCAATCCTTATCCACGTCAAATCTTAAAGTTAAAAAATGCTAAAAAGAGTTTTAAAGAAAAGCAATTATAATTCATAAAAGCATGACTATTTTTTTAATGACTAGTAATACTTACTTGTTAAAGAAGGGAAAAAAGAAATATATATTTATACATTTGTACAAAAGAGGAGTTCTGTTTTCTGATTTTTTCTCTCTCTATTCTGCCTGGAGACTGGTCCAATGAATCCATATGCATGCGTCAGATCCAAGAAACTAAATCATTACCATTGAAGAACTCCAGAGGGTTGTGCACTCCGAAGTATTTTAACCGCACTGTTTAAAGATAAAAGATCAGATTGCCTATATAATGTTTATGCTGCCCACCTCTGAAGCAAGTTCCTGATTGAAGCGCTCCATAAAACGTGACCTTCTGGGTTCTCACACTGTGCATACAAACTAGGCAGCTCTACCTGAGCGCTGATGAGCTGCAGTGCCAGTGATTTCACAGGGCTCAGAACAGCAGTGTCTGATACTGTATCTTGCCAGCAAATTGCATCCTTTCGTTGTAAAGCGTTTCGGTGGGACTGGAGCAGGTGTGTTCTTAGCAGGCAAAGGGATCTAGCAGACCCGTGGCAGCTGAAATCAGATTGGAAGAGCTGATAATATCACTACTTGTCTCCTATGTCTCTGTCAGATATTGCCACTCCAGCACAGGCATAGCTGATCTACAAGAAATATTTATCCCAGGGCTGGGTGATAATAGCATCTTCAACTGCCCAATTTCAGTCATCCCTTAATATTTGTTAGAGTGCTAAGGCTCACTGTAAATTGGGAAAAAAAAAATGAGAAAATGGCCTAGAATCTGATTGCACTTTACTGTTTTTTTTTTGTTTGTTTTTGTTTTTCTCCTAAGTTATGCTAAGATAGCATTAAGATATTCAGGCCCAAATATAAAAATGTATCTTACTTTACTTAGTAAAGAATTGTTTTTAAATCACTATGCTTTACAAACCCAGTCAGCTACAGTTTTGTTTTATTTTGTTTTGCTTTGTTTTTCCAGCGAAGGCTGTAGTAAAGAACAGATTATTTCGCTCTTATGATTCAGCATAATTTCTGCCTTTCAGCCATTTTTGTCTTCTAGAAAGAACCTGTAATTCCTGAATTGTCAGTAATATCACAAATGGTTTGATTATTTTTTTTAATTCATTATTAATATTCCTATAAAATATGGTTGCTCAATTTCTGCCTTTTGGTCTTGGCTAATGTAGGTCTTATCTAGTTCCAAAATGGGATAGGGGGAGGACACAGTTTGAAGAAATGATGGTGGATGCAAAAATGATTTCAGAGTTTTAGAACTCAAATTATAATGCCATGTTTAGAAAACTGATGGAAAAAAAAAGAATACATGAAGAAGAAAACAGCAGTGGGAAACAAATTAATGTAAAGAAGTAATAAATGAAAACCCTATGCCTTTATCTACACAAATACTGTGAAATCCTTTTTAAGAAAATCTCATTCTCCTCCCCCCTATTTTTTTTAATAAAATCGTTTGGACTGTGCTCTCTTCTTTATTTTTTTTCTGCCTGACACATTCTGGTTTTGCAGCCCTGGTTATTAGAAGCTTAATTTAAAATAATTAAAATAAAAAGTGAGAACAGATTTGGAAACAGACATTCGATCCTAATGCCTGAAGCTTTAAAGAAGGCAGCAGTGTCTCAAGAGCATCCCTAAAATCAGGTAAGTTAATAATCCAGGAGGTGCACACATATGTGGTGGAAAAAATAAGAGGCAGAACCAGGGCTGAGAGGTTTAAAATGAAAAGAGAATTGTGGATATAAACTTATTAAAAAAAAAAAAGACAGGAACATAAATATTGCAGAAGGGAAGTAACCATCCTGAAAAGAATGGACAGAGAGATTTCAGTATTGGGTGGGAAAGTTAATTCACAAAATAGTACATTGAAGATGGCAGTAAGGAGACTCTCTCCGCTACGTTACACCTTCTTCTTAGTCTCTAATGGTCCCAGCTGCTTGAAATCCTTCTTTTTCTATTTTCTCCTGTTCTTAAGTAACTAACACTCATCTCAAGTTTTTCCATGTTTTCTTTTCCCCTTTTGCCCAGGAAGGGATCAAGAGCAGTTCCCTTTCTTCTGAAAATAATTGCTCTCTTCTTGCTTCAGTCCCAGCCAGTCTTCCTACTGTGAGGTTATTGTTTCTTTCAGTATGGACTTGTGACCCTTTCTTTGTGATAGAAGAGTTGAGGAGTTAACCTCCTTTCTTTAGCTCTTTTCTTCTTTGCACCTTTCAGTGGTTTTCTGTGCAACTCTTTTAGGAAAGAAAAAGGAAAGGCTGAGTAAAGAGGCTAGATGAAATGATCTCATGATACTTCACCTCATCTTCTGCAAACTGTATTTTATATCCCATCATCTTTGGAAACCACAAGGCCTTCCACTATAATTTCTTGTGGTAATATTTTTGTCCAAGTGTCTGCATAGAAGTGTGGAGAGATAGCTGTGATTGAGAATCAAAAGGGAAAGGCAATTGATTTCTAAATTAAATTATATAACATTCCCATATCCTTTGCTGTTTTTGAAAAAGTACAGTGGCCTTATCAAGCCAGAACAGTAGCTAAATGTTCTTAGCTTCTCTATTTTTTTTTGAGTATGCATTTTTAATTCTGCAATCCTGTACCATTCTTACTCATGGAGCAGTGACAAGAGTAAATACGGTGGTAAAATTTACATTTTTGAAGTGATAAGGTGAAATAACCTTAGGTGTGTGTTAGAAGGAAGACGTTAGACTGTAATCAATATCAGGTAGCTCTATTCCTAAGGTTTCTATGCCTACAACAATTCAGGGCTTTTTTTTTTTTTTTAATAGAGTTACTGTTCCTGATATGTGGTTCTAATGTACCATGATTTACATTTCTGCCTAAACTTTGGAAAGCAAGATTTTTTTTTTTTTTTTTTGGTCATCTTGGCTTGATATATTGCAATGGCTCTATTATTCCAAAACTAGTGACACAGTATTTTTCTTCCTCTGCCAGTTTTCATCTTAAGTGCAATCTGCTCTTGAACAAGTGCACAGAAGAAGTTTTCACACAGTTGGGATTCTCTCATTGAAAAAGCATTGAGGTAATTTTAAGAGAGCTTCTTCGTGTCACTACAAAACAGTTGATGTTCTTCAAAATGCCACAGAGTATGCTGATGACTTGCTAAATTTTCATTTGCTCTCAAAACAAAGAAGAAAACAGGAATACTCTGATGAAAACAGTAGTGTATGTTATCTGCCAGAAATATGAGGCCATTTTACTGAACAAGCAGATAACATACCCTTGATTATAGAGGTTGATTGAAACATTATTCAGCTGTTCTGTTTGCATGCAAAACATGATTCTGATATTTCAAAGTGACTAAAAAAAACAGTGAAGGAAAATTCACAAGTCCAGTTTTTATAGTGATGTGATGGAAAATACAGTTCATAAAATCTCAGGATATTTCTGAGAAGACTTCTGGAAATACAATGATGATAGATAAAATAATAGTAGGTGAAATAATAATGAAAAGTGATTTGGTGTTTGTGATGTGTGGATCATAATATGCATGTGTCTGAAAAGCTGATTAGACTTCATAATGTAGCTGGCACATCAGTAGCCAGAATTTCAATGTACAATAAATCTGAAGATCAACAACTTCAAAAAATCCTTGATGTGGTCACTAAAAATAAAAAGTTTAGGGTCATTTGTAAGAACTACACCAACTCTAAGCTGTATTTATCCTTCCTTTGTCCTTCAGGCTTGGCTACTGGCTACTCCTTCTCTTCACTCAGTATGCACTCTGTGAGGTGCAAGCTCACAAGCTCCTTTTTCTGGATATCTTCTGCTCACTAATCCCACAGTCTCTAGAAGCTCTTCGTCCTGAGTAGACCTGCTTGCTCCCAGGAAAAATGCAATTTGCTCATTCTGAAGAGGAGAGGTGCTTCCATGGCATTCACACAAACACATTCACTGAGGTTAGGAGGAACTGCTGGAGTTTGTCTACTCCAGCAGGATGCCGAAGGCTGTGCCCGTTGAGTTTTTCAGTATCTCCAAGGACAGAAACTCCACAAAATCTCTGGACAACCTGTTGTGGTGTTTGAGCATCCTCTCTTCCTTCCTTTAAATGGAATTTCCTGTGTTTCAGTTTG